>ARYC01017464.1:0-11642 GCA_000711775.1 Oxytricha trifallax | reverse complement strand
CCATTTTAAAGTTAGCGAGATTGCTTGGTAAAGAGAGAGATGGTATCAGCTAGTTATAAACTTAAGTCGATAACTTGATAGGGATCGTATAGTTAGCTTCTTGGATCGATAATATCAGCTAATTTATTGCAATGAAAACCTAAGGTAATTAGTTAGTTAAAACAGTATACTTACTTGCACAATGAGAAGGGTCTTTCATTATGTTTGAAAAAGTTGTCAACTTCTCTTAAATATTGCTGATTGAGAGAATATCTTCAGGGCTTTGATTGATGAACTCAGTTGCTCCATTGTCTTCATCACTATAATCGATGTCGCTAGCATTTTCATAAGTGAGACAGCAGGTCTGAGTCTTTAAGTAATCTATTGAGCGTTTCAAGTCAGCAATTGCAAACGGCAACTCTTTGCAGGAATACCTATAGTAATTAATAATTTAACAAAACTTACCAACTGAAAAAATCCTCTCCTCATCCGAAGCCTGTTCTCTAAAAGAATTCTCTTGCCAGAATGCGAGTGTCTGCTTATCCTCCTAGAATTGATAGCTATGGCTTTGAGTCTCTTATGCATTAGTAAATATTGATACAAAATACAATTTTACTTCCTGCGCGTATTCCAGAGTCTTTAGTCAGTTCGAGAATGAGATTATTGATCCATGTATTTTTACCATCAAAGTCCTTTATTTCAACAGGAAGTTTGGTTAGTTTCTTGTATCTATTGCTCATATATTAGAGTTGACCAAACTTATCGCATCTAATAACTACAAAGTGACTTTGAGGAATTTTATTGTCGCAGTTTTTAAAAAGCAGTTCGACGAATATAGTGCCTTTTTTCTTAAATAACTCTTCAAAATATGCTTTATTGCTTTTAAGAAACATGCAAAGACTTTCTACTCTGGTGAGATCTCTCTCAAATATATCAAGTTACTGAATGCGAGATACTATATAGCTCCTGGACTTATTGTCAAACGCACACCAATTCAGAACATCAATGAGAGGGAATCTTAGTGGGTTGAGAAGTAATCATTTAAAAAGTAGTGAGGATGCATTTACAACAAACCACAGAGCATCATTGCAAAAGCTGTGGAGTTGGGAAACATAGGGGCATCATTGATAATAGCAAGCAAGCCCATAATTTCTGATAGATAACAATAGTTGCTTGGGTCCATTATAAGAGATCTTTTGAAAGTACTGTTCAAATTAAAAAAAATCATAGCCTTGCTACGCATCTGAAATGCATGCATCTTGTAGCTGAATTATTATTCTTAAAAGTAGTGTGGTGTGTACATTAGCCTGTAGCTTGTCTCCTCAAAGAAAGGTGATCCAGAAAATTTAATCTGTGCTTAAGGTTCCAATTATTGAGTGATATAGTCATAACAATCGAGGGCAAATGTTTTCCATGCTCGATAGGATGTAAAGGTTATGACTCTCTCATAGTTTTTTGAGCGACCTTGACATACTCAAATCTTAGGTATGCATGGTCATCAGGATAATTTCAAGAGCAGATGATCTGTAAAGCACACTGCCATCACTCATTTCTATGTTAGTACGTCTTTCGAGAAACTCGAACGTCACAGTTTTATCTTTTTAAACTTGAAAAGTATTATCAGGAACCCCCAAATCCTTAGGGTTCTAGTTCATCAAATTTACTTGCTGGCTTTATCTCTTGGCTTCATCCTGTTGCTTTCTCTTTGCTTTTTGTTTCACTTTTTGTTTCTCCTTATAATCAGGGAAATTATTTATTCCAGCAACATTTCCTTAGCTGGCCTTGTTGACTTCAATTTAATCTATTTCAATTGGTGCTTCATCAAAGTTATATAATTTTCAGCCGCGTCTTAACTGATCTCCTGAAATTTAATTAAATTTGCTTGTTGAACAGGATCTTTTTTTGTAAAAACTCTGAAGTAATCATAAGAACCAGTGATGCTCTATTAATCCTTTGAAAGGTCCTTCATCATTTTTTCAATTTGATCCTACTGTTCTTAGTAAGTCAGAGGTGTGCAAGCACATTCAACAATTTTCTTGTTGTATTGCTTCAACAACCTTTTACTTAACTGCTCATGATCCCTAATAAACCTTGACGATGTCTATTAAGATTGGAATTTGCTTTAGCTCAATGCAGCGATAAACTGATTGTGGATGTCATTCAAACGCTGCTGTGTGATAAATTTAAAATTTGCTAATGGCATGTCTAATCGTGCATTTAACTATAGTACAATTGCACATGATTTTGCTGTTCATAAACTTCTTAGTTGTTGGAAGCATCACCCTTTTCTTCTTCTTGAATTTCATTGATAGAATTGAGTGGTGGTGTATTTGGAAGTGGTGGTATGTTTGTATGAGGAGTAGTGACATTTTGATTTTTCTTGGCATATGATTTTTTCTTTGATTTTTTCTTATTCTTAACTGAAGGATCTATTTGCAACTTTGCAAAAACTCTTTGCTCATAAGCTTCTCTGTTCTTAATGTGAGCATCATAAATAGTTTAGAATTAAGCATACACTGTTCTCAATTCAATTTCTGTGACCTTGAGCAAGCTTTTCAAAGTTTGATCGAATTTCATCATGGAAGATTCCTCATTATCTTTTTCCTTTCGTTTGTAAACATGAATGATGTTTTTCTTGTCTTAAAAGATAGCATTGTTGACATAGTGCAACTTCTTGTTGATTTAGCATTGAGGAACTACCATTTTCCTAAATTCATCATATTCTGAGTATCGAGTTCCCAATATTTCATAATCGTCTTTAGAAATTTTCCCCTTATAATTCTTGAGTTACGATTATGCAGCTTTTGAAGGTTGAGTAACAAAGCAAGAGTAAGCCTTCTAAATGATATGCATCACATCATTATGAGGAGAGTCTTTTGAATTGTAAAGCTTCGTTAAGACTTTATTGATACACATGCTCCATAGATCATCGCACATCAACAAAAATGCCAACATAGATCCTTCAAACATCTTAGCTTTGTGTTGACCACTTTATGAATAGTGAGCAGGGTATTTAAAAGAATTGAAAAAGCGCTTGCGCTCTACCATACATTTCTTATATTTGAGTAATCGATGTCGGTTCAAAACTAAATACCATAGGAAAGTAAATCTTATAATAAGAAACATCAGCAGGCTCCTTAGCATTAGAGTGAAGATAACTCATTTTAATAAAATATATTATTATTTTAAAGAATATTCATAGATATTGTGATTTAGATTTATTAAAATTAAAATAAAAATGAACGCAGCTCAGAGATCCAAAAAATCAAGCAAGCAATCTGAATAACTATCGCCATCTTTGCAAGAGCTATCGCAACACTCGATCGTCAGCGACGATCATCTAAGCCAGTATTTATTTCAAAATATCAAGCAAAGTTGAATCAAGGTTTAAGATAAGCAAATTACGAAGTGGGGACCTGTGATTTTAGGAAAGAATTTTGTGCAAGTGGTTGCTCCTGGAAAATATTCATACAATACTGGAATTCTGCTCAACTCTGGTGAGGTTCCTCCTCAAGTGGGTTCCTTGCAAGGAGGTTTGATCATATAGATGCCATTAGAAGGAATCGATGCATATTTGAAAGATGTTATAGATTTGAAGAGCTTGCTCAACGACGATTCCCTCTGCTAATACCTTGAGCAGTTCTTAAATAATTTTCGCAAATCAAAGTTGGTAAGTAGAATAATCTAAAATTTAAGAATAACTCTAATGCAAATTATATTTAGATATCTGGATCTACTAAAGATAAGCAATCAACGCAATTGATTCAAACTGGATTTCTATCTCTGATTTAAAATTCAAGGCAGCTAAACTCTAATAATCTTTAAGAAAGCAATCCCTATTTAAAGCCTCGAGAAGCAAAGCTTGCACATAAACGACTTGAGATAGTAAGAATGTATATGGAAGATGAGTTGAAGCCAAAGTAAATTTCGAAGAAGTTGCGAGTGACAGCAGAGTTTGTATCAAGAACTTTTGAGAAGTTTAAGCATGAGTTGAAAATCAAAGTATTGCATCCTTAAGAACCAAAAAAATCTGGCAAGAGGAGGGAGAGAGATAATGAGCAGCTGGTTGCTGCTGTTGGCGAATGCATCGAAGAAGTTGGGATTTATCATTGCACTGGAAGAAATATTCACAATCGATTGCAAGAAATGAAAACGAGCTTGCCATTAAAGTATGCATTCAAAGTGCCTTGCATCTCAACGATTCATAAAATTCTCAAGGAGTAGTTTCATTTGAAGTTTGGCAAGACAGAGGCGGCGAATATCAAATATAGAGATCCTGCTTATAATGGCAAGCGCTTATGGGTCAGTCGACTGTTATCATAGTTCTTAAGTGAAGATGCAGTAATTATATCAGTTGATGAAAGTAATTTCAGATCTGACTACTTGCCTCCTAAATAGTGGTCACTAAATTAAAAGAGTATTCTTGGCAAGAGGAGTGAGAGAGATACTAAACTCATCACAACCAAGAATCGCAGTAAAATCATCGCAGGCGATAAGGAGTTGTAGTATGGAGAGTTGCTGCTTGGCAAGCAGTTGAATGATAAATAATTTTAGGAATCATCAAATGAATCGGATGCAGTTTCATTTATAAGATCAATAAATTTGCCTGCTTAAAATACTACTCAAAGCATTAAGCTTTAAGCTGCTGCTAATGCTTCGTTATCATCCAATCATCATTCACTATTGTAGACTAAAGCAAAACCAATTTCAAAATCTCATTCTAGTAATAGTAGTTTGACCAAGTTTGCAAAGCAATCTAATTTTTAGAAATCAGAGAAATCATCAAGCAGTTCTAAAGTAAGCGATTTGATCACATTTTTTATTGGATTATTTTTAGAAGTCAGTTCTTATGCAAACTCCACCTCGTTAGAATTTGTAAGCTAAGCAGAAGCTGAATAAAAATTTATCTCCTATTCCTGAAGTTGAAGACAGTGCCCAAAACTAATCGAGTACTCTGAAGAAATTTTGAAATTTGAAGTTGCAGAGCACTGTCAAGAAAGTCGCTTCGGATGATGAACAGATTAAACGAATTCATTCAGGGCTCACGCCATTGATCGACCGAGTATCAAAACTAAAGTTGCAATCGACTTTGAAGAAATCAAGCAGGTCTTTGCTAAGTTAGAGATAGAGAGAAGTGATTCAGCTAACTCCTAGAAAGCTATCGCTCTCAGTTTTATGCAACTCGAATATAGATGAGAGTTAGTATAAGAAGTTGAATTTGCAAGTTGATGGTTGTTGCATGTTGATAGTCTATGATATGTTGGTTCTATACTTGACTTTGATAAACTATTCTATTGAACTGATTTGGAGCGATTACTTATCTTTGATAGCATTAAGAGCGAGAGAGATGCAATTCGAAAAGTAATATCTGAAATGATTCGATGATTTAAACTACCATGCTAGATGAAGATACCCTGAAGATATCTCTTGGGTTGCATGGTTCCAATCAAGAGTTGCACGGATCCGCGCTAAGGTTGTATAGATCCATGTTGTATGATTCCAGGATGTATGGATCCAGGTTGTATGAATACAAGTTGTATGGATCTGCTCTTACATTACAGGATTCAGCACTTAGGTTGTATGGTTCCAGATGAAGATACCTTGAAGATATCTCATGGTTGCATGGTTCCAGATTCCACAAAATCAACATATCTAACTTTAGACTCCAAATCATTATGCATACTTTCATCAGACTATTATCATGACAACTCTGCTATCGTTCTCAAATTTATTCAACCTCTCTTATAGGTGACCTATAACCAAATCAGAGCCAACTTGAAGAATCAAAGGATGGTATCAAACCCATAGCATTGTTGTCAGATCAAATCCAGCTTAATTTAAACTATAAACCAATCTCACAATATCAAAAGGAAATGCTTGCCAATTTAGGTGATTATGGTTTAAAAGCTAGGCAGTTGTCTATTGAAAAATAAATAATGAAGAGATAGCAATACTCTATGAGTCTGATAGCTGCAATTGCGGTTGATAGAGTGGTATCGACTCAAATAATTGAAGGAGGATTCGATTCAGTACTATTCGAAAACTTTATCTATCAGACGCTAAGAAGTATAAGAACTGACAAAGATTTATGCAATAAGAAGGTGGTGCTCTTGATGGATAATGCGATAATTCATAAATATTCAGAGATGCTTGCGACTGCTCGTCGCTTCAAAGTCAATGTTCTTTTCAACGCAGAATACTCGCCCTGGCTCAACCCAATCGAATAGTTGTTTGCATACATAAAAAAGAACCTCAAGCAGCAGAACATCATTAGCAAGTAAGTATACTATGATAACTAAAATTTAGAGTGCAGCTGGTCAAGCGCATCCAAGACATTATCAAAAATATGAACGAGGATGATGTTCGAGGACTCTGGGCATTCAGCATCAAGAAATGGATTCATACTATGAGATATGGCTTTGTTTGAGATACTTCTCAAATCTTAGTATTGCACCTTAAAACATAAATTCTATTAGAGCTTATAATTCTTGCATCATATATACTACTGCAACTACTATTGCTGTTGCTGTTACTGCTGCTACTAATACTGTAATTAAAATAAAACCTCTCTCAATTAAAAAGCGATTTACGTTTTAAAACAAATAGATTAATTATAAATTACTGCATTATTATAATCTCTAATTCATATTTTATAGTTTATTATTACAGTTGAAGTCAAACATGGAAACCAACACTGACTTCCCAATTTTATTGCAAAAATTACAAACCCTATTTGGTTCATTCCTAACTTCGATCAATTTTACGCAAACCTTATTCGAAATCAATTCTATTAGAAATCGAGAAATCACTCAAAAGTTTTCAATTAGTGAGAGGTGCTGCTGCTTATGCTGCTTTAGTTCAAAATTTATCATACTTCTCACAAGGTCATAGTTGACTTGACTGCGATAGAAACTAATTGAATGCTACTCATAAATGTATGCTATGATTATTGATAAATCGCGATTTCGTGGATTCATCACTAAGAAGCCTAATTTAAGCTGCAAAAACATACTCATCACAATTCTAATACTTTTGTCAACTACTGGAATTGAGCTCCTGTTCACTCAAAGTCATATCAACCACAAAATTGAGACTAATAAAAAAGTTCATCGCTCAGCAAGCATACTCTAAGAATTATTATAAAAACCAATGAAATCAGGATGATAGCTCTTACTTCGCGTATTGGTCATAAGTATGTGTTTATAAAGCAGGTTTGAAGACTTTGGTCATGAAAGTGGAGTTCTTGAATGTTTTGAGCAAAGCAGTGTCATAACTTCTATTAGAGCGCGTCGATGTCAATTTTGGTCATTTTAGACGGAATCCACTCAAAATATCAATATTTTCTTGACTGCGCTCAATTAGCATCCAATCACCTAGATCTCGACGATTTAAAGAAAATTTCACAATAATCCATCGATTTTGAAGATTTTGACCTCTCCTCTCAAAATAGGGTATGGTCACTCCAGATTTTGTAAAAATGGCCAATTACTCTAAATACAGCTAAAAACTTCGATTTTAATCGATTTTGACCACGAACACCCTATAGTGGTCACCTTTCAAGACAAATTCTGACTTTTACAACGATTTTGGCCACTTAAGATGCAAATTTGCATTTTCACCTCGATTTTGACCAACCTGCTTAAATACTACAGAGATAAATACAAACATAGAAACTTTGACATCGGATAGAATATTTTGACATTTTGACTACTAATCTCAACTTTTGTCATTTCAGATAGAATTATGGGGATGCATGTCAATTTTGACCATATATGCAAGTAAAAGTAACAAATAAGTAATAAAAAGTTGCAATTTGACTAATTTTCGCAAATAAGACTAAACACATAGTAAAAGAGTAGTAATAATATATATAATTTAATTTGTATTTTAATTTTCACATTTCCCCGATTCGAATGTATTATCATATAAGTCACTATAAATTTAGCAAAGATTAATAAAGTCAGAACTTTTGAAAATATCCAGTTTTATTTCTCAAATTGAATTAGTTTTTTACATTGCATTGCGCTTGTTCTAAGTGTTTGTTTTAAAATTTTTTGACCGACTCTTTTTTAAGATAATTTCTAATTTTTTTTTATTTTTGAAGCCATAATTACTATAGTCACTTTGAATTTAGCAAAGATTAATAAAGTCAGAATTTTTGAAAATATCCAGTTTTATTCCTCAAATTGAATTAGTTTTGTACATTGCATTGCGCTTTTTCTAAGTGTTTGTTTTAAAAACTTTTGACCGACTCGTTTTTAAGATAATTTCTTCTAATCTTTATAGATTTTTGTAGCCAAAATTACTATAGTACTATGAATTTAGCAAAGATTAATAAAGTCAGAACTTTTGAAAATATCCAGTTTTATTCCTCAAATTGAATTAGTTTTGAACATTGCATTGCGCTTGTTCTAAGTGTTTGTTTTAAAAACTTTTGACCGACTCGTTTTTAAGATAATTTCTTCTAATCTTTATAGATTTTTGAAGCCAAATTACTAGAGTTACTATAAATTTAGCAAAGATTAATAAAGTCAGAACTTTTGAAAATATCCAGTTTTATTCCTCAAATTGAATTAGTTTTGAACATTGCATTGCGCGTGTTCTAAGTGTTTGTTTTAAAAACTTTTGACCGACTCGTTTTTAAGATAATTTCTTCTAATCTTTATAGATTTTTGAAGCCAAATTACTAGAGTTACTATAAATTTAGCAAAGATTAATAAAGTCAGAACTTTTGAAAATATCCAGTTTTATTCCTCAAATTGAATTAGTTTTGAACATTGCATTGCGCTTGTTCTAAGTGTTTGTTTTAAAAACTTTTGACCGACTCGTTTTTAAGATAATTTCTTCTAATCTTTATAGATTTTTGAAGCCAAATTACTAGAGTTACTATAAATTTAGCAAAGATTAATAAAGTCAGAACTTTTGAAAATATCCAGTTTTATTCCTCAAATTGAATTAGTTTTGAACATTGCATTGCGCTTGTTCTAAGTGTTTGTTTTAAAAACTTTTGACCGACTCGTTTTTAAGATAATTTCTTCTAATCTTTATAGATTTTTGAAGCCAAATTACTATAGTCACTATAAATTAAGCAAAGATTAATAAAGTCAGAACTTTTGAAAATATCCAGTTTTATTCCTCAAATTGAATTAGTTTTGAACATTGCAATGCGCTTGTTCTAAGTGTTTGTTTTAAAAACTTTTGACCGACTCGTTTTTTAAGATAATTTCTAATCTTTATAGATTTTTGAAGCCATAATTACTATAGTCACTATAAATTAAGAAAAGATTAATAAAGTTCAGAACTTTTTGAAAACTATCCACGTTATTATTCGCTCAATTTTTGAATTAGTTTTGAACATTGCAATGCGCTTGTTCTAAGTGTTTGTTTTAAAAACTTTTGACCGACTCGTTTTTTAAGATAATTTCTAATCTTTATAGATTTTTGAAGCCATAATTACTATAGTCACTATAAATTTAGAAAAGATTAATAAAGTCAGAACTTTTGAAAATATCCAGTTTTATTCCTCAAATTGAATTAGTTTTGAACATTGCAATTGCGCTTGTTCTAAGTGTTTGTTTTAAAAACTTTTGACCGACTCGTTTTTAAGATAATTTCTTCTAATCTTTATAGATTTTTGAAGCCAAATTACTATAGTCACTATAAATTAAGCAAAGATTAATAAAGTCAGAACTTTTGAAAATATCCAGTTTTATTCCTCAAATTGAATTAGTTTTGAACATTGCAATGCGCTTGTTCTAAGTGTTTGTTTTAAAAACTTTTGACCGACTCGTTTTTTAAGATAATTTCTAATCTTTATAGATTTTTGAAGCCATAATTACTATAAGTCACTATAAATTAAGAAAAGATTAATAAAGAGTCAGAACTTTTGACAATATCCAGTTTTATTCCTCAAATTGAATTAGTTTTGAACATTGCAATGCGCTTGTTCTAAGTGTTTGTTTTAAAAACTTTTGACCGACTCGTTTTTTAAGATAATTTCTAATCTTTATAGATTTTTGAAGCCATAATTACTATAGTCACTATAAATTTAGAAAAGATTAATAAAGTCAGAACTTTTGAAAATATCCAGTTTTATTCCTCAAATTGAATTAGTTTTGAACATTGCATTGCGCTTGTTCTAAGGGTTTGTTTTAAAAACTTTTGACCGACTCGTTTTTAAGATAATTTCTTCTAATCTTTATAGATTTTTGAAGCCAAAATTACTATAGTACCTATAAATTTAGCAAAGATTAATAAAGTCAGAACTTTTGAAAATATCCAGTTTTATTCCTCAAATTGAATTAGTTTTGAACATTGCATTGCGCATTGTTCTAAGGGTTTGTTTTAAAAACTTTTGACCGACTCGTTTTTAAGATAATTTCTTCTAATCTTTATAGATTTTTGAAGCCAAAATTACTATAGTACCTATAAATTTAGCAAAGATTAATAAAGTCAGAACTTTTGAAAATATCCAGTTTTATTCCTCAAATTGAATTAGTTTTGAACATTGCATTGCGCTTGTTCTAAGTGTTTGTTTTATAACTTATGACCGACTCGTTTTTAAGATAATTTCTTCTAATCTTTATAGATTTTTGAAGCCAAAATTACTATAGTCACTATAAATTAAGCAAAGATTAATAAAGTCAGAACTTTTGAAAATATCCAGTTTTATTCCTCAAATTGAATTAGTTTTGAACATTGCAATGCGCTTGTTCTAAGTGTTTGTTTTAAAAACTTTTGACCGACTCGTTTTTTAAGATAATTTCTAATCTTTATAGATTTTTGAAGCCATAATTACTATAGTCACTATAAATTTAGAAAAGATTAATAAAGTCAGAACTTTTGAAAATATCCAGTTTTATTCCTCAAATTGAATTAGTTTTGAACATTGGTATTGCGCTTGTTCTAAGTATTTGTTTTAAAAAATTTTGACTGACTCGTTTTTAAGATAATTTCTTCTAATCATTATAGATTTTTGAAGCCAAAATTACTATAGTCTATAAATTTAGAAAATATAAATAAAGACAGAACTTTTAAAAATATCAAGTTTTATTCCTCAAATTGAATTAGTTTTTTACATTGCATTGCGCTTGTTCTAAGTGTTTTGTTTTAAAAACTTTTTACCGACTCGTACTTAAGATAATTTCTTCTAATCTTTATAGATTTTTGAAGCCAAAATTATTATAGTCACTATAAATTTAGCAAAGATTAATAAAGTCAGAACTTTTGAAAATATCCAGTTTTATTCCTCAAATTGAATTAGTTTTGAACATTGCATTGCGCTTGTTTAAGTGTTTGTTTTATAACTTATGACCGACTCGTTTTTAAGATAATTTCTTCTAATCTTTATAGATTTTTGAAGCCAAAATTACTATAGTCACTTTAAATTTAGCAAAGATAAATAAAGTCAGAACTTTTGAAAATATCCAGTTTAATTCCTCAAATTGAATTAGTTTTGAACATTCATTGCGCTTGTTCTAAGTGTTTGTTTTAAAAACTTTTTACTGACTCGTTTTTAAGATAATTTCTTCTAATCTTTATAGATTTTTGTAGCCAAAATTACTATAGTCACTATAAATTTAGCAAAGATAAATAAAGTCAGAACTTTTGAAAATATCCAGTTTTATTCCTCAAATTGAATTAGTTTTGAACATTGCATTGCG
>ARYC01017462.1:0-42854 GCA_000711775.1 Oxytricha trifallax | reverse complement strand
GTTTGATGGCCAATGAATTGTTTACAGAAATAGAAGAATGTGCCTGGCATGCAGCTATTGCCATTGAGTTGTTTCATAATTTCACACTCATTCATGATGACATCATGGACAAAGCTCCTTTGCGAAGAGGTTTTGAAACCATTCATTCCAAGTTTGGTTTAACTGCAGGTATCTTGGGTGGCGATGCGATGAGCATTTATGCCTATCAACATTTATCTTTTGTAGAAGTCAATTTTAAAAGGGTTTTAGAAGTTTTTAATACTACAGCAATTCAGGTATGTGACGGGCAGCAAATGGATATGGATTTCGAGCAGCGAAATGATGTGAGCAGCGAAGAATACATTGAAATGATTTCATTAAAAACTTCGGTATTGTTGGCGGCAAGTATGAAAATTGGTGCTCTTGTTGCCAATGCTTCAGAACAGAATTGCAATAAGATTTATGAGTTTGGAAAAAATCTGGGTATTGCCTTCCAGTTGCAGGATGATTATCTCGATGCTTTTGGCTCTGCAAGCAAATTAGGCAAGCAAAAGGGTGGGGATATTATAGCCAATAAAAAAACCTATTTGCACATTCAGGCTTTATTGGCGGCAGATAGGCATCAGTTATCACAAAGAATCCTGGTTACTATCGGATAATAATGAAGAAAAAGTCCCAGCAATGCTTGAATTGTTTGAAGCTACAGGGGCTCATAATAAGTGCAGGCAAGCGGTTGAATATTATTCTCAAAGAGCATTTCAGAATTTGGAAGAAATAGCTGTTGCAGAAGAAAAAAAGCAATATTTACATGCTTTGGCCAATGAGTTACTCAATCGCGAACAATAACAGATTCATGTGAAAGAAACGCTGCGAAGTCTGTGGAGCGGAATGCTTCATTTTATTTACCCTCGCTTATGTATAGGGTGTAATCAATCGCTGTTGGATCAGGAGCGGATTCTTTGTTTAGTCTGCGCGAATGAATTGCCGCTTACACATTATCATCGACTATCCGGATATTCCATCGAACCACCTTTATATATATTCGTTTTGCAGGCCGGATACAATTTAATCACGCCACTTCTTTTGCTTATTTCTCCAAAGATGGATTACTGCAAGAACTGCTCCACGAGTTTAAGTATAAGAACAATAGGGCGGTCGGCATCTTTCTTGCCAGGCGTTTTGCCAAAGCACTGCAGAAAACAGACTGGATAGGGAAAGTAGACCTAATCATTCCGGTTCCGTTGCATAAAGACAAGCTCAACAAAAGGGGGTATAATCAGAGTGAGATTATAGCAGAAAACCTATCTTCGATTTTGAATATTGAAGTGAACAGTCTTTCATTAATAAGAGTGACCAATACGGACAGTCAGGTGAGAAAGTCGCGCGAGCAACGTGCCGAAAACATGAATCAGGCGTTTAGTATCCGCAACAGGGACAATCTGAAGGGAAAGCATGTCTTGCTTGTTGATGATGTATTAACTACAGGAGCTACAATTGAAGCTTGTTCTGTTGCTTTACATACAATCGAAGGGCTTAAACTTAGTATCGCTACTATTGGCATTACTATTGTATAATTTGGCTTCGCCAGTAAATTATACGGGTCTCTGAGTGATAATTTTATATCATGGGTGGTAGGTATCTCGAAAAGGTGCTGTTGTCGAGGGGGGCTTTGCCTCGATACCTTTCAGCCTCGAAAATGAAGAAAAGTGCTTCCATTCTCATTTGTTATATCAGAACAATAAGGGTAAAATTGTTTGAAAAGAGGGAGAATCATTCTAAAGAGGCTAAAGGTGAATTGATTTTATGGCCTCCAGTCTTTGGTATAATATGACAGTTATCAGGCATAGCATTGTTACAAAGCAATTTTGCCCGCTCTGTTCTGAAATTGAGAACAGTACGATTGTCTGCAGGCAATTCTTCAATCTTTAATGAATTACAACGCTGTTGTTTTTTGGCTATTATGTCTGGCTCTAGCAGGAGGGCAAGTTTTTTATCGCCAATGTTTCTTAACGAATAGGTTGCCTTTTTGGAATTATTGTAGATAAAAATATTTTTATACCCATTGTTCAGCACTAAGGTTTTAGCAACGGAATTGCCTTTGAGCAATAAAGTGAATGGCCTGTCAGAGTATAATCTTAAGCAGCTTCGGCATTCGGTGCTTTCTATTCTGACCTGATAGGTAAGCTCACCCTCAATAAAATTGTTTTGGGCAAAAGAATTAAAAGCCCCACAACAAAGCAGCAGAATTGAAAAAAAAGATGTAATCCAGTTCATTGTAATTGACATTTCCACAAGACTAAGGTATGTTAACAAAATGAAAAAAGCCAGACAAAATGTTTTGTCTGGCTTTAAAAATTTGGTATTGAGTCTAATTTATTGACGTGTTATTTTTCTTGTTGCTATTACGTTGCCTTTGCTATCTGCTACACGAATAACATAAATACCTGAAGGCATGTCTGTATTGAACTCGCAACGAGCACTGTTTTTGTTGGTCACTTTGTAAACGCTTACCACTTTACCAATCAGGTTGTAAATAGCAATAGATTTTACATCGCTGCTAGGGCTATACACTACGTCAATATAATTTTGAGCAGGGTTAGGATAGATTGCAATATCGTTATCTTGAAGAATTACATTAGAAACTGAAGTAGTGTTTTTATACGCCACATATGTTGCATATTTAATGTCTAAACCTTCTTTCATTTCAATTGTTGCATAAGATTTAGTATTAATTGCAGCGGCATTTCCATTAAACGCAATCTTCATATCGACGTAGTTAGAAGGACTAAATAAGTCTGTAGTAAATGAAGACATTCCGTTTGCTAAACCCGTTGTTGTGTTGGGATAACATAGCACATTGTCACAAAGGCTTTCAAAAGTCCACAGCGCATCTGTATGAAGATTTGTAATCTTCCAATCAAATTTAATAGGATTAGAAGATGTATTGGTTACTTTTACATGAAGCTCAACGTCACCAGCACCTGAAGCCCAATATCCTTTGCTGGTATCTTTATCTACACTAAATGACTGAGCATTGGCCCCAACGAAACCTGCAAGCATAAAGAAAGTAACAGCTATAAGTTTAAATTTTTTCATAGTCTTTCGTTTTCTGTCACGCAAGATAAAGAAAAAATTAATTGGAACTCCATTTTCGGATTTTTATTTTGTTAAAACAAAAAAAATGATTTTCGCTTGATTGTACCAATGTTGTAACTTGCTTTGCTTATTTGCCACTTATGAATCATAACCCGAAATATAAAAATTCCCTTAAGTCGTTTCTCCTTGGGGCTTCAGCAGTGGGAGTGCTGTCTTTTTTTATTCAAGCCAGAAATGCCGACTCTTATTTTGAATTGTCCAAAAACATGGAGGTATTTGCCAATATTTTTAAAGAGCTGAATACCTATTACGTCGATCCGATAGAACCAGGCAAATTAACTAAGGTAGGGATTGATGCTATGCTGAATGATCTTGATCCGTATACTAATTATATCACCGAATCTGATATTGAAGAGTATGAATTTATGACTACCGGTAAGTATGGTGGAATAGGTGCCGCATTGCGTAAAAAGGAAAAGGAAACTTTTGTAGGCGATATTTACGAAAACAGTCCGGCACAAATAGCAGGATTGCACACCGGAGATAAAATTATTAGTATCGACGGGAAAGCTGTTTATGATAAAACGATAGAAGATATCAGCCTGCTCCTTAAGGGTAGTTCCGGAACAAAAATAGTGATGAGAGTTAAGGATGCTTTTACAGATGTAGAATCTGAAAAGGTGGTGACCAGAGGAGAAATCGAAGTTTCAAGTGTTCCCTATGCAGGTTTTGTGGGTGCTAACAGTGATATTGCCTTTGTCAAACTCACTCAGTTTACTCAGGCCTGCGGCAAAATGGTCAGAAACTCCTTGGATAGCCTCAAAAAGGTAAATCCTAAAATGAATGCTGTTGTTTTAGATCTTCGAGGAAATCCGGGAGGGCTACTGGACGAAGCCGTAAATGTATGTAATATATTTATTGACCGCGGACAACTTGTAGTGAGCACCAAAGGGAAAGATAAAGAATGGGACAAAAATTTTAACACAGAAGACAGTCCCTGGGATACTAAAATACCCTTAACCGTCCTGGTTAATGGTTCTTCCGCCTCTGCTTCCGAAATTGTGGCGGGAACTGTTCAGGACCTGGACAGAGGTATTGTGCTGGGTTCAAAGTCTTATGGGAAAGGTTTGGTACAAACCACAAGGCCAGTAGGGTTTAATGCACGATTAAAGCTGACAACAGCAAAATATTATACCCCGAGTGGACGCTGTATTCAGGCTATTGATTATTCACACAGAGACGAAAATGGTATAGCAGATAAATTTGCTGACTCCTTAATCGGAACATACAAAACAAAGAACGGAAGAATTGTAAAAAGCGGTGGCGGTGTAAGTCCTGATATCGCTACTGAAGATGATAAAATCAGCCCTTTGTCTTCTGCACTATATTCTAAAAATTATTTTTTCGATTATGCTACCCAATTTGTAAAACAGCATAAAACAATTCCTTCTGCAAATAGTTTTTCTTTAACTGCAACTGAGTTTGCCGATTTTACGAATTGGCTTTCCAACAAAGATTATTCTTACAAAACTAAAACGGAAGTATTGTTGGATTCTCTCAGCAATGCAGCAAAAGAAGACAAATTGCTGGACGCTTCCAAGCCCGAAATAGCAGCCTTAAAAGCCAAATTAATGCACGACAAAAAGCAGGATTTGATTAAAAATAAGGATGAAGTAAAGCGTTTGTTGGAAAATGAAATAGCGGCAAGATACTATTATCAGAAAGGCAGAATTGTTCAGGGCTTGAAAGATGACCAGACAATCATCAAGGCCATTGATATTTTGACAAAGCCGGAACAACTACAGGCACTGTTACAACCCAAAAAATAATTAGTTTTTAAGGATTTGCACACAACGCAAACGCCATATTTTTTTGATGCATTACACTATTGATTTTCCTGCAGGGCAAACTGAATATTATCTTAATGCCAACTACTCGCAACTGCTGCAGGTAGCGCCTGTAAATAATACAATCATTATTACAGACGAAAATGTTCATCGACATTATGGTCACTTATTTACACAATACCGCGTGCTGATTATCGAATCCGGTGAAAGTTCAAAATCCTGGGAGACCATTCAGCAACTGACCGAAAAGTTGATGCATTTTGATGCCCACAAAACTTCAGTTCTGGTTGGGATTGGAGGAGGAGTAGTCTGTGATATTGCTGGCTTTTTAGCCACCATCTATATGCGTGGTATTTCCTTTGGTTTTGTTCCCACAACACTTTTGGCAATGGTGGATGCAGCAATCGGAGGAAAGAATGGTATTAATGTAGGTCTGAACAAAAATATGCTTGGCTCCATAACGCAACCTGAGTTTATTCTTTACGATACCGGTTTTCTGGAGACTCTGGCCGCAGAAGAATGGAGCAGCGGATTTGCTGAAGTGATTAAATATGCCTGTATTGGTGATGCGATTTGTTTGAACAATTGGCGCAGGCCTCGCTGGGTAGACTTTCTAAAGCAGCGGACCAATTGAATCGGCTTTATCGACGATGTGTACAAGAACAAAAAAAGCAAATCAGTATTGGCGGACGAACAGGAAAAAAATGTCCGTAAAACCCTCAACTTCGGCCATACTGCAGGCCATGCATTCGAGACAATTTATCATCTCCGGCACGGACAGGCTGTGGCTTTGGGAATGATTGTTTCTTTAATCGCATCCGAAAGAGCATTGGATTTTCCTGAAGACATCAGACCGAAATTTATAACCCTTTTGAAACAATATAATTTACCGGTTCAATTAAAATTTGATGTCGATAAAGTGCTGAATACGATTCGTCACGATAAGAAAAGGAGCAATGAATCCATTGATTTTATTTTACTGCAGTCCATAGGCAAAGCTGTCATTCATCCACTTTCATTTGAAGAAATTCGCAACACTTTGCAAATCTTTCAGGATGAATATCAGCATTAATTTTAGTACTGTTTCGGGTACAATTATGATGCCTGCATCAAAAAGCATGAGCCAAAGGGTTTGTGCTGCCGCTTTATTGCTTAATGGAACAACAATCATCCGCAATTTGGGTAAATCGGACGACGAAACTGCTGCAATAAACATTGTTGAGAACTTAGGTGCTGAATTATCTTATACTGAAGACAATGTGCTCTGTATTAAATCGGAAGGGAACATCTGTAATGCACATACAATTGATTGTGGCGAAAGTGGTTTGGCGGCAAGGTTATTTACTCCCATTGCAGCATTGTACAATAGCCCAATAAAAGTAACCGGAAAGGGTTCATTGCTCAAGAGACCCATGTCTTTTTTAGCCGACGTTTTACCTGAGCTTCATGTTTCTTTATTTGATTTTATGGGGCAAGTTCCGTTTAGTGTTTGCGGACCTCTAAAGGCTAAAAGACACTCAGGGTAAATGGATAGTTCTTTAGCTCGCAAGTTATCAGCGGAACTGTTATATTGACTTTGCTAATGCAGTAAAGAAAAAGTTGAGATTGAAAGTGCTGGATTTAGTGAGCAAACTCATACATTGATTAACCCTTGAGGTGTTTAGCTTTTGTTTTGGAAGGGACTCCCAAAACCCCAAACCCGCTTAAAACAGGTAATTGATCTCACAATTAGAATTTAAAAATCATACTTTAATCAAACAGTTTTAATATTATTACTATTGTTAAATGTAATATTCGAGTAACTCATTGCCACTATAAAATCCTTTTAATCCTAACTATCCCCTGCTACCTCAAAAAAGTACAAATTTTCAAACTCAGAAGCCTCAATCACAGACACTGCTACAGTACTACACAAATCTTTCATGATAAGTTTAAGCAAAATAAAATGAAATGAGTGCTTTTGACAGTTAAATAGAGCAAGCCTATACTAAACTGAAAGAGTTTTGCAAGGAAACTCAAAAGTCACTAACAGCTATTAATTTGAATTTAGAGAAGAAAATTAATCACATAGTTTAGTAGTACCAGATGTCAGCTAAGAAAGAGTCAAGCCTTCAAGAAAATTACATATTAAATATGACTGTTGATGAATTAATCAGACTTTACGGAACTCCCAGTTAGTCTGATCTCAACCCCTTAAGAAGGCAAAAACACTTGCCCAGAAAAGAACCTATAAGTAATCAAGAGAAATCTCAATTAAGTGATTAAAATAATCCAGAAGACTTTGACGAAGACTAATAGTATCATTAATAGTAGCAGGAATAGGAAAAGAAAATCAAGTGGACTTATCACAAATTTGTGTATAGAAATCAAAATTTAAACCAAGAATGCAATTCAAGCCAAAATTCAATTAACGATTTGATATAGTATCTTTAGAGTAGCGAAAGATTGATGTTTTTAAATAATTAAAATCTGACAAAATTTAGTGATTTTTTGCAATAAATCAGTGAATTTAAAATCTTGCAATAGTAAAACGGTAGATAGGACAAAAACATTAAGCCAGAAGTGAAACTTTTCACTTTGGATTTGATTCCTATAGATACTAAAGAGTCAAGCCTATAATAAGTTCAAAAAGTCTTAGATAATTTCATAATTATTTAGTAGCCTAATAAGACTAAAATTTAGTAGCACATTTACAGATACGATAGTTCAACTCAACAAGTTCAAAAGGTAATTTCTTAATTAAAATAAATAAACGAACCTTATAGATAATCGAAATTGAAAGATAGAATGTTTCAGTTGTATTTTTCTAGCAGGATAGATTAATAATCGATGACTGCGTATACGTGATAGATTTAACTTGTGAAGAGGGAAAACCAAGACTATTCACAAGTTTATACATAAAAGACTTCTCTTCTTCTATACCACTTGGTGACAGCTTAATTTTGGTTGGCCATTCATAATTTTTCAAATTTAGTTTGTTTAAATGGGATGTCAGAGGATCGAAATATTAAGTACTTAAATCACATTAGCTATGCGTCGGCTCATCGTATAAATATAACAATGTGACGAATCTGCAGCTCAATAAATACCCTATAGATTCAGAAATTTCAGTTTACTGCACTGTATCTGAGGGTAACAGCTTTAATAAGGTGTCAATAAACCTAAATGACTTATAACTTTCACAAAAATATAAAATGTTATCTGGCAAGACACATGGCAAAGGTTATGAGAAATTCATAGACTACTATTAAATGAACTCTTCAAACTTATTAGTACTCTATGAAAATCAAGTAGTGCTAGTAGATCCGATAAAACTAGAAAAACGAGCTTAATTCAAGCACTAATTTAACGTGAGATAGCAATGCCTCATGGTTTCCCCACGTTTTGATGCCACAATTTATCCCGTAATAATAGCTCAAACAATCGATGATAAAAATGTTTGCTCAATTGGCTTTGATATCGTGGATGTATTTAACACTGGATTTAAGGGGCATGTTGACAGTCTTTTCAAAAATGAGCAAATTAGCTTGATTAACTAAGTCAATAAGCCCGCATTAAGCACATGTAATAGTGAATCGATTGTTGGAGATGATGGGATTGTAGTACTTTGCAAGGTGCAGCAATAAAATGGATCATAGAGATTGGTTTTACTTAAAATACTACTAAATTGAAAATGAATATACTAAAGTGCTAATTAAAAAATTGATTTTATATATTAATTTTACTGAAAAATAAAATACTCTCGCATTGTATATGATTATGTATAAAAAAAAATATGTGATAAAATAGGTAAATACTATAATGAAATTAGATATTTTGATAAGATTATAATTTATCATTTAACATAAATTTCTACATTATCAATCATAACCTAAATCCTTTAATTCATTTTTTAAAATAATATTTTGTCAATTAATATAGAAACCTCTCTAAATTAAATATTTTCAAAAGCAATATTTAATAATCGTTATTTTAATAGAATTATTAGTGCAATAATTCATAAAGATATCAACTTTAATTATAAAAATATAATGCCCTAAAACTTAAAAAAATATATAATATAATTGAAGGATTTAAATGCCTAAACTCTTCTCGCAAGCATCCCCTTTAATATTAGTTTTAAATGTAACTTTGACTTTATCTCCAGTGTGATTGGTATCAATCAAATTAAATATAATTAATTAATATGAATTTCCAATGATAAACTAACCTACTGTTTAAATTTTAATTAATTTAAGATTGAATGATAACAGGGACATTAAATGCAGCTTCTTTGAATGAATTATTTCCACATAGATCCACACCGTACTCACTAGCCTTGACTGTCTTCATCCAAGCTACTTAGTCGTCGATACTCACCAGAGCAGCTTCTCCTTGCCAATTATCAATGAAATGCAAAGTAGCTGTTATGAGTAGTTATTTATTAATTTGATTAAATTACAATCAGATTGTGAAATAAAAGAAGCAATTTTTATATGCTGCTTAAAAATTAAAAATGAGTATACGAGAATGTGATTTGGGCAAATTATGGAAAGTTTTATAAACTTCTTAATTAGAGAGGAGACAATGACCCCCTAAAAACCTATCTTGAGTGTTTTAACATTAGGAAGTTTAAGTAAATGACCATCCCCTTATGTCTTCTTTAGATTTAAATTTTTATAGGAATTGTTGCAAATTTATTAAATTAAATTGTATAAAATAAAAATTCTTCAGAGTTGAAGTCATCTCTAGAAACTAAAATCCAATTATTGTCATTCTTTTAATTTTAATTTGTTGATACATGTTCGTATTCTTATTTTAATTACTCTTAAGACGGTTTGTACAATTATTAAACACTTGATTGACTCAAAGTTAAATCATATTTTCTTTTATACTATTTATTAAAAATCAAAGGAATGATTCTTTGAAGAAAACTAATTAAAAATAAACATATTAATAAAGTCTTTGGAGAGATTTAAGCAAGATTTTTAACTTGTGCATGGCCTTATTATTAAATTAATGATTTCACTTATGAATTTTTATCAATATCCTCGTCTGGATCTTCAATAATTAAGCTGCCCTAAATTACAATGTTTTAGTTTGAACCGCTCTTAATCACATCTACATATAATTGTTGAGTGTCAACTATTGAAATATTACAATTAAAAAGTAAATATAACTATCTGTAAGTAGTTTTAATTAATTTGTAGAGTATAAATTAAACACTAAGTTTTAATATTTTAAATTATATAGGTAATTTGGCAATATATTAGCTTGCACAGTATCAGCCGAGAGCAAATCATCAATATTGCAAGATTTTCTTATATTCAAGCTATTAAAATCTCCCTTTTATGCAAAGAGTGTTCCATTTATTTCCAAATCCTTATTGAATATCATTTTTGTCAAAGTTTAAACATATAGAGATGATAAGAGCAAAAATATTGTTAAGGTTTTCATAGGTGATGATACAGTTATTAATAGTTTCATTTTTATTAATATTTTTATAACAATATAATGATTTCTTAGATATTTTCCAGAAATCATGTTAAATTAAGAATTCTTGGTAACAATAGTTGGCATCAGAAAGAAAATAAATCAAATTCAATAAAATAATGTGAATTAATTATTTAAATTATAAAATGTACAATATTTTGAGAGGCAAAAATCTCATCAAAAACTAAATTGCCTCTTCACACCAAATCTAACCACATTAAAGATACTTTCCAAAAATTTAACAATTTCCATTAATAACATTGATTATTCTAATACAATAAGGATATTTATATTTTATTTATTCTAGTTTTTGTAACAATAAAAAAATTAAATTATTTGATATTAATATTTAATAACCTTAAATTATTGAATATCATTATAATAAAACCCCCCAATACTTGCTGTTTTACCAAATGAAATGAATTGTCAATAAACATCAGATGGATATCCCACTCAATTTACTTAATATAGAACAATGCGCAAAACTGCAGGGTCATACTTTAAATTCCAGAATAAAATAGACACATCCTCTGAATATCTTACTTCTTACTCATTCGAAATGTACCTCAAATTTCATATAAATTAAAATTATGTTTTCTTAAATAAAGTATTTTTTTTATTGTTTTAGAAGTTTTTGTTAAATTTCAACCATATAATACAACAAACTCTTAAAATTAGACAGTCAGAGCAAACTACACTGCCACAAATTATCAAAATTAAATTTTCCAACTTATTTTAAAAAATACTTTCTCTAATTATTATTGCATAATTCATTTATATATCTACAGCCACTATATTAGACTGTTTCCCCTATGTTTAAGTGAATATAACCCATCAAAAACTAACTCTTTCTTAATTTTCTGGTGAGAACCTAGAATATACTTTCAATGTAGCGACCAGGGAATTTGAGACGGATTATTTATTAAGTAATTAATGGATTCATTTGGCTTTCTCCTACAATAACTATTCTACTTCAACTAATATGACCATGTAACAAAGGTTTTATGTCAATGGAGAAATCAAGGCAAGCAAGATTATTGAATATTTTGATTTATTTTGTGGAATTTTGAGTAAAAGTTGTTAATATATTTGAATTACAAACTTTGAAGTTCATGAAATATTATTAAGAGAGTGTTTACACCAGGAAAGTCATCTGACTTGAGTCTTGGAAAAGGTCTTTGCTTTTTTGGAAATACCAGACATAATGCACAAACTGGTGGTTTACTCTAGAATATTACGCTTAACGCAGATGTGGGCTATTTATTAGTTAGTGATAAGCCAAGATAAGAAAATAGCTTCAAAGCCAGTGTTTTTCATAAGTATCCCACCACAAATTTATAAATACATCAAGTAAATTTGATAAAGCTTAATAAATTTATGATTTAAAACAAATGACTACTTCCTGCTTTATTTCAAGTTAGATACATCAGATATTATACTCTAAGATTTTTACTACAATCGTACTGCTTAAAATGTAGTGATGTATGGCATGCCTCTGTTATCAGATGAGAATTAATATCATTGAATTTAAGAGACTATTTCTATAAAAATTACTTTGCATTTCCAAATTATATTGATAAGATGAAAATAAGACAGGCATTTGTGAATGCTATGGAAAGCCAATGAATGTCTATCACATGAAAAGAGGCAGAGATAGAATTTCATCTCAAGCAGTTATCCTCAAAGATACAGATCTTGTAATCACCAGTTTTGTACTAGATTTTTGGATTCTATAAATAATCATTTTTTATAATGAAAATCAATCTTTAAAGAAATATAAAGTTTTTAGTATTTTATCTTTAAGTAAAATTCTATTTACCATTAAAAATCATTTTATTGTAATAGAAGATGACTTAGAACTTCCCTCTACAACTGCAAGACCAATGAGAATAATTTTCTTCGCAGATAAATTTGTTAAAATTGGCACAGCATCCAAAGAATTAATGGTCTCAATAGGAGATACTAATCAATATACAAATGTAGCCAACGTGTTTTATTATAGAAAATGGCTTTATATTGGTGTTTAACTTAAGACTACCAGATAAGTTGGCATCTTCAAAAATGGAGTAAAAGATAATAATTATATTCTTCAAACATTTAATAGAATGTGGAATGAAAAATAGTTTATAATAAAATATAAGGAATCAATACATTGCTACACATTTTTCAATATTGAATAAATTAGGTATTTATTTTATCTCTGTTTACTATATTATATGTCATATTTATTCATCTACACTTATTTCATGTTTACTCAGAGAGGATTTACTAGGTGTCTGATTTTTAATACCTGTTACTTATTTATTTTCATGTTGGTTGTGTTTCAAAATCCTATCAAAGTTATCCTTCAGATTTCTGCGAGTAGAGCCATTTATATTATTCCCGAATTTATGTTATTTTTAAGATTTTGTGAGATTATTGTATTCTAATTTGCTCAGAGATGACAGCCTATTTCTATTGGAATCGAATTCTTAAATGTTCATATGATTATCTTAAATTATTGATATGCAACTTATTATTAGGATAGAATTTCAGTATGAAATAACTGCTAGTTTTAAATAGTATTACTCAGTTTAATTAAGTATAATAAGAAATGATTAGTGACTTTCTGATTCTTTGTGGCTTTTGAAGCATTTATTTCAGTTTCAATTACATCTCGCTTTAGGCACTTTTGTTTTACGATATATTGTGAAAAGTTTAAAAGCTGTTCACCAATAAAGAGTTTCATAAACCATTTGGCTAAGCATTTGTTTTTCTGAGAAGATTGAAGTCTAACTTAATTTACATGCAATTCTATTTAAGATTTAATTACAACAGCCTTTACTAAACTCATAATACTTCCCATCACTAATATTTAAAGATTATATAAATTAAATTAACAAAAATGTAAATAAGGGTAAACTGGTATCATATTTTATAATATCAATGCCATGAAAATAATAAAAGCAGCTAGATTAAATGAGTCCATTAAAGTTCCAAGATATAGAGTCAACGCAAGCAACAAACAATTTGTGACAAACATTATGACTAGGATTTATTTGTACTTTTGCAAGTGTTTTTATCTTTGCTGTACATTCTTGGAATTTTCAAAGTCATCAATTAATATAATGATAATTGTTGTAAAGCATAAAACAAGGCATAAATATTTAAAACCATCAAATCCTTAATCTTAAGGACCATTATTTTAAGATTTCTTTAGTTTACTACTTTTTGACTAAACTTATAAAGGATTTTTATTCAGATCCTCTTAATTATCATCGCCCTCAACATCAATGCAAATGTCATCTAAATTAATTTGTTTCCTTGACTTTTCTGACTATACCATTAAACTCTCTCTTATGTCAAAGTTTGGAGGATAGAGCAAACGGCCTTTGCCATTGTTTTAGTTATCAAAGGAACGCATAGTTTCATCTTAAATATACTCTACGTCTGAATCCATGCTATCTAAATCTAAGTGAATAAATTACTTTTTTAATACAGATGTCTCAGAGAATGTTGATATACTCTTTTAACTTTCATATATAGATTCATTATAATTTTGATATTAAAATTAAGAAAATAAGTGACTCATTGATCTCTTATCAGGGGATTCCCCTTCAACTAAGATTTAGTTCATTCCAAGGACAGCTTAAGATTTTACCAGAGGATTAGCATAGTTCATTTTACTATTTAATTGGGACTTTTTTAGCAAATCCTCCTATTTTTATTTTCCAATTGCTGATTTGTGTTTCAATTACTGCTTCATAAAACTGGCATTATTCTTATTTTAGGGATCTATCGTAGGTCCATCTCGATCGAACATGACATTAATTTCATCAAGATTAATTGAATTATTGTTATCATTTTGATGTGTAACGATACTTGCCTTGTACTCTTCTTAAGTATTAAGATTGAGCATTTGCATGTTCATCTAGGGAGACACATTGATATTATTCTTAGAATTTTTACTCATAAGTTTCTTGGGTTGAGTGGAGAGGTGTTCTTATTTTATGGATGTCTTTTAAGACTGTTTTTGATTTTTCAAAGAATTCATTAGTTTCATGTTTGAATCCTATAAAACTCTTTGATTAGTATTAGGTGTCTTTAATAAACCTCTATGGCTACTGCTAATAACATTCTCAGTACCAAGAGTCTGAGCTACTCTAAAAGTATAAAACTTATTCTCTTCTTCTTAGGCTATAGAAACATACTTTTGATTCTTTGTCGTCTAGCTTTTCAGGGACATCTTGGAACCTTTTAAGTTATTTTAATCTTCATTATCAGCATTATTTTACCTGATATTTCTCGATATTTGAGTCTCATTTACATCCCTCTTACCCTCCTTATAATCTCTATGGCTTTCTTTAACTTCCTCAAGCTGGTTAAAGTATTAATCTTAACTGTCCAAACTGTCTGGGTAGTGTAATTTGAGCTGATTCTAGTTGATGCTTAAAGTTTATTCTTTGCTTTAAATCCCATCTTAAATGCTGTCATCTTCTAAATCTTGATCCTAGATTTTACTGATACTATACCTCTCTGCAACATCACTCTCTTCACTTATATAACTTTCTTAATTTGGATCAACAACTTATTGATTATGGTGAGTAGGTTTATTGTTTTAGTACTTATTATCACTTTGCTTGTAATTTTCAGCATCTGATTCTGATTCTCCACCGGAATACTGATAATCCTGATCTAATTCTTCAGGCTAGGAGGATTTCTAGTTTTCCTCAAATGTCATTTTGCTTTTTCCTTCTGCATACCCTTAAAATATCAAAAAGAAGTTTTCATAGTTACAAAAATATAAAACTTGCAGGTGTCTAATCGCCTGAGAATCAGATAGGTTGGTATGCTGTCTATACCGTTTTCCATTTATATCTTATTAAGTAAGCTTTCTCGTTGTACCTTCAAACTAGTTATTATTAGAAGTGAAATTCTACTGTCCTTCTAAATTGACAATAGTATTCGTGTTAAAATTTGGTTACTCAATTGTGTTTTACTATGAGCTCTAACTTGAATCTATTCTCAGTTTGAATAGCTTACATATATATCATATACAATTAATGACATTATATTATATGTATTAGCTTTGGTTTGAACATACTGTAGAGATAATTAGTTAAGTAGCTTAGTGGTATAAGAATCAGGAAATATACTATGATCATTAAAACTACACTATCTACTAGCTGTCCTCCATTAGCTATGCTGAATTGATAAAAAGTTCTAAACCTGAAATAAAGTGCACCAATCACACTGAAGGTGAAAATTTATCCAAAGAAAATTTGAGTTCTTAAAGCAAGAGAGAGGTACTTTATTGATACTAAGATTATCCCCATTGTGCTGTTAACCATGAATAATTGCTAAATAATCTTCAATCCACTTGCTAATCACATAAAAAATAATAATATGATATTATTTAATCTATAGGTATAACGCAGTTCTCCATCGAGTACAACCAAGTTTTCGCTGGTCATAATTTGCTATTGCTAATGCAAATCCTCTAAGTTTTTCGGTTTCTTGAACATTTAAACATGATGATAGTAGGTGAGGGCACTTGTAAATAAAAAGAGCAGGACAATTATGATAATTGCTATGAGATATTTGTCCCAATGTTGATCGTAAAAGTACTCAATTTCAGTTTCTTGATAAATTTATGGTACATCTGGTACAGGTTCTAACGTTTTATTTTGAATGACTGTAAATCTAGTCAAGTGTCTTGTATAGCATAAACTTCGATTGATATTGTCGATAAGTTGAAGCTATGTCTATAGTCCATCAGCATACCATAAGTTTTAATTCTATGTGGATTAATTTTAACTGGTTTGATATGTGCAAATAGATCTTTATGCCAGTTGAGGACTGGGCAAACTGTTATTAATTGCATAAATAGTGTTAAATCTCACAATCATTTATTCAGTGGTGTCTTTAACCTCAACAGCTTTAGAGTTACTATCGAAAATTTACAAGTCCGCAATAATATTTGTCATAAAAGTTAGGTTACTGATTGCTGATTGATTTGTAGAATTTGCACTTTAAGTTTTTATTTGAATTGTAAGTGGGATGTTTGGCATGTTTGCAAGGGTTAAGTTATTGATAACCGCAGAAGGGATAAAAACCAGAAGATCATTAGTATTGATAAATTTTAGGAGGCTAATAATCAAAATTATTATCTATTGAGGTTTGCGAATTTCTAAATATTTAAAATTGTACCCCTAAAAATTCAGAAATAATATTAGAACATTAAAATTACAAATATCAACCGATAAATATCATTATAATTAAAAATTAAAACTTAAAATTGAAATTTAAATGCAACTTCTTGAATTCTTGGAAGATATTGGCTTACAAAAACTACACTAACCTCTGAATCTTTGCCACTATGATTTAGCCATGATGAAGGAATTCGTGAAATACAACGATACTTACATGCTTCAATCAATTTAGCATAGCTGTAACATTTCGCATGGGGATATGGATAAGTTAAAACGAGGGATTGATCAAATTATGAACCCTTAGCAAAGTTTGAGTAAAAATTCAGATAAAAATAGTCAAAAAGAAGTGAAAAGTAACTCACAGACAAATGATTTAATTACACCAAAATAAGTTTAAGTAGAGGGAGGAGAAAAGGTTAAGCGTAAAAAGGGGAGACCCAAGAAATCAGAAAGTGTGCAAATCGATACATCACTAGCCAAAACATAAAAAAGAGATTCAGTTTCCAGTGATGATGAAGATGAAGATATGAACTTGGAGAACCCAGAATTAGACTCACTAAATTAAGTTAATAACAAAAACTACGACGAAGATGATGACGATTTGTATGATGAAGACGATGATGAGGATAACATAGAAGATGTGAAGGTCAGTAAACCACTGAAACGTAAAGATTTAAATGACTTGGATGATGACGAGGATGATGATGATTTTGACGACAATTCAAAGAGCAACAAGTATACAAGTTTCAAAAGTAACAAGGTAGAGGGTGGAAAAGACATCCATTCTTATTTGAATGACACTGATGACGATGATTACGGTGGAGGCAAAGTTTAAAATTTAGATGATGATGATCTGTATGAAAGCAGAAAACGAGAACGGGAAGCACACGGAAACTCAATTGATTAAGATTATGAAAGAGAACACAAAGATGGAGGGGCTTCATCACCAGATGAAATAGTAAAAGATGAATTACTCTACGAGAAGAAACATGCTCAGGGGAAGTCTTTAAAACCTAGGAATGTGAAACGATTTGGGGTTTTGAACAGAGGTGAAGATTTATCGCCTAAAACTCGCCAGAATACTTCAAATTAAGTCTTAGGAGTTAGATAAGTTAGAGGGGGTAAAGCTTACGATCCAGATGAAGACGACGATGATGATGGACTTGCCACTTCTTCTCGATTGACAAAATTTAACAATGAAAAAGCGAAAGGTTTGAAAAAGATGCGAGGGAGGCCAAGGAAGTATAACGAGGCCAGCTATGAAATGGATGAGGCTGACAGAGAACATAAATTGCAATAAGAACTGGAGAAAAGCAGGAAGATGCGGGAAGCTGAGAAAGACTATGCATTAAATGGTGGTAAAGATAAAGACAGCAAAGAGAAGAAGAGGGACAAGAAGAAGAAAGACAAGAAGAAGAAGAAAAAGAAGAATAAACATGAGAAAAAGAACAACAAAGACATCAATGAAAATAGTCTAAGTCAAGACATAAATGATTTGTGAATGATAAATAAAAATTCTTAATTTTTTATCTTTTAATTTATGATTATGAAAAGATCAATTTTACTTTTCAATTATTGACTATTATGAGGCTTATAACTTTTTTAAAATTTTAATAAATTTAGAGCAATACTATATGAAAAATTCTGGTTAGTTATAAGTTTATAGATATTTTAGCCTGTGTTTCCATCATCTCCACCATTAAACTCTCCAGGTGCAACAATAGTAGTGTGATAAAGTTTAATTAAATCACTTACTCGTTGATATTCAGACTATAATTTAGTTACTTCTTATTCAGTAAAATTGCTTTAATAAACAGTTGATGGTATCTAATAGAGAATAATTGAAGAAAAATCTGCTAAATTTTAATTCAAATCTGTTGTCAAGATTTCTAGGGAATCTAAAAAGTAAAGTAAAACATCTCTCAAACGTATAAGCACGTCATCTATGCCTGTATCAAATTCGTTAATCAAATCGAAAGCTTAAAATATCAATAAAATGATAATAATAAACAAACGAGAGGTATTATTGTGTTAAAAATTAATAAATAATGAAAAAGCTTGATAGATAATCAGGATAGCATTTTATTTGATTCTTAAGCAAAATGGGCTTACATAGCAATAAGTCTCATTATTAATCTAACTAAAATTCCTGATTTCTTCTAAATTTCTTGCTACAATTCGTGAATATCCAATAATTGCAGTTTAATTGTATCCACTACTTAATTTCAGCCGATTAGCAATCTATAACAACTGAAATAAATCATTAAGTTTCTACCAGGGTTCTATGAAATTTGGGATTGTAGTATTTGTAGCATTAGTTCTGAAATATTACAGTCTGGTTTATATTTAAGTCAATAATGTGGCGTCTTAAGCATTTTAATCATTGTAAATTTAATAAGAAGATGGAAATGTTTATGAGACTACTTGACCAAGGTTGTTCATTATATCAAAGACTATCCTTTAATGCACAGGTAAACTTGCAATATTTATGAAATTTACTTGAGATATGATTGTCTAGAAAATTAAAATCGAATAAAATTAAATTATAGACCATAGTTTAATGAGAAATTTGTGAAATTCTTAAATAATAATTGGAAGGGTATTAAGCAGTACCACTAACTGCCATCATAGATCCTAATTTAAGCGAAGAGGTTTAGTGAACCATTGTAAGGATTTGTGTTGTTAGTACCAAAGCCAATTTAGTTTAAAAGTAGACTGAAATTTGTCTGGAAAAAATAACCAAAGGAAGGTTACAATACCCAGCCACCTGTTTGAATGACAGGTTGAACGTTATTTATTTAATGTGAAATTTTATAATTTCTATCACTAGAATCTCAAATTTAACAAGAGAAAATGATAATGATAAATGCTTGACAATACTCTGAGATGTGTTGTATTACTGAAAAAGAGTGAGTTTAGATATCATATCTGGGTAAGTGATAGTCAAATTTACAATATACATACGATTCTATTCTAAGGCAAATGGCTTAAGCCTAAGAGTCCTACTTTTATCAGTTTAGTTTATTACTCCATATTCAATCGCTGTATTCTATATGCTCCATTGATACTATACATTAAGAGCATCAAGGAATTTTTATTAACTGCTCTCACAAATAAGTGAAAATATAATCTAGCTTGTAATATTCAAGTTTCCTATCACGTTTGATTGAATTTAGCAAGTTGATGGGAAAGTCCCATCTGATAGTGAAGTGAATTGCACGAAGTAAGTCACAATTTGGTTTATTTAATATGCTTAATTCACAATTTAAGCTTGTATCCTGAACACTTTACCCTCCACAAAAGTCTTGTAGTTGTAATATCCAATATCATTAAATTTTACATTAAGAGAGCTCCCGATTGTGTTATTGCACACCGTCTACGCATACATTGAAGCATCACAAATCCATCTGACAATCATTTAAGTCATGTTATAACTTGGGTTCAAACTAGAAACTGTGATAGTTAAACCTTCAGTTTACTATTCTAAATTTGTGATGGTAGGCCCAGTTACCTAGAAATCATTTGATTATACAACCTAGGGCTTTTGAACCATTCTTATTTACTGAGAGATATTCTGCTAATTTGTATAGTCATTAGCTACAATAAATACCTGTCTATAAGTTAAATTGTAAGTGGAGTTTTAGGCAATAGTAGAAAGGTAGGGAATTTGAATTATGTTTCTCTCCAAGCCTATGAAAGATTTAATCTATAAATCAGGTGAGTTTTAGTTATCCTTAATAGTTATACTAACGCTTTCTCTAATCAATAAATCTGTGCAGTATGTGGTTGTCCTGGTTTGTTGGAGTAGGGGATAAATAAAGTCTTGATTTATTAAGTTGGCTGTATTTTAACTAATAAATTATAAACCTAAAGTAATGATTTTTAAAATGTGATAAAATTAAATTAAACATTTAAACTTGAATTATACCATATGATACTATGATTAAATTTTAATTGTTAAAAATTAGCAAAAGATTAATGAGTAATCTTACAAATTAATCAAGATTATTATTTAAAATATTCAAAGTCTTTACTTAATGGGATGAATGAAATAGGTTTATCATTAGGCAATCTCTGTTTGGAGAGTCTGGTTAAATGAATAGCTAAGTTTGAAATAAAGCAGAAGTTCTAATATTGCTTTAGTGAATTTAACTGAGGATATTTGTTTAAATATTAAATCAAATTTTTTAAAAAATATTAGGTAGCATCTCAGATCAAATAGTTTATTAATCTGGAAATAAATTGTTAAATGTCATTAAATTATAATCTAAGTATATCTTTATTTTATTTATAGGGGTTTTAAGATAATAATATGAACTTTATTTAGTGGTATTTTAGCTTATTTTATCTAAAATGCCTAAAATTATACGGAAAAATATTCGAAAAATTTGGAATAAAATATTCATTATTTTGAAAAAAATTCTTATAATTGTCAACATTATAATTATCAACAAATATCTTATATTAGAACAATATTATCATAAATCTACACGCCGAACCTATGAAGTCTTCCAGGGATATTCATTTAAGCAGCATTTCTTAATAAAGTGGTTACTAAAATAGAAGGTTCATTGTATTTTGGGCAGTAACTTAAATTCTTAATGGAATCTGGACATGTCCAAATATAAGAAAAATTCCTATTAAATATGTTGAAATTATCAAAGGAAGAATTAGCATCTATGGTTATCTGATTACTTGGTAGTACTGTGTATAAATTTGAGTTGAATTAGGAGACCAATTTATCCTCGGGAGTTATTCTTCGGATTTATAGTAAATGAGTTGCTAAGGTCAAATTTAAATGATTTCGCTGCTTATACCATAAGAAACAAGTTAAATTGTAGTTTTAACTAGAATTTAGTGACTTTATCTTTGCATTAGTCAGAGTGATTTAGGAAGCTGTCGTTGGGAAGTTATAAATGCTGTTTAGATTAGTAAACTTTGGAGTGATTTATTAACTTTGGTCATATATCTAGAAGTAAGCATAATTATTTTAAGAACCAGCACTACAACTTAAGTTGATCTATGGCATGCTAATCTTATATTCACTAGTGATATTATTTGTGAAAAGCAGCTATGTAATATTTTGTCCAGAACTCCACATTGCTGTGTTTGTTCTTGAAAAATCGAAAGAAGGACAAGCTGAAAAATTATTCCCTAAACTTGGCTGAATAAACTATACTACTATCTTTACTAGATCATTAAACTTTTAAGTGTTTGGATTATATACAGTCAAATTGAAAGTATAGTTCATATCATATTGCCAGCCTGCTTAAATTCTTTGCTCCAGAGTAATGTTCAAGAAGTTTCTGCCATCAGTTGGGCAAAACGAGACTACTTGATTCGTTTAATTTAGAGGACAGGACCATTTAACTTTTAAGATAGTCGACTTCTCTTCAGGATCAAAAGATCTACTCAGATTTAATATCAAATCATCTGTGTATAAATACTTGTAGTCAGAATTTATAAGATTAAATATTGAAATTATGAACAATCTTAAATATTTAGTCAGCCTTATTACTATCAATATTTATAGCGAGTTCAGTTGATATCTGCGTTAATACTACTTATTTTCTGATTGTAATTGGCGAAGCCAAATCAGTTCTGTTCACCAAAAACTTTCCATCTAATGTAATATATTCATCAATTTTCATCCTGAGAGTAGCTGAGTTTGTTACATATAGCCAATAATTTGAATCTTAAAAGTCAATGAACAGTTCTTAACGTAGATATTAATCAAAAAGTGTGTATTCATAAGTATCTTCAATAGCTGTTGCATTTTGATTTTCTTGTTAGTTCTAGTTTGAAGTATGAAGTTTATCCTTATATAGTTTATTTATTAACATGTTTAATAGGATAAGATATAATGTTTTTAAAGAGAATAAGATAATAAGATTTATTTAAAATTTAATCCCATTCATACCTGACATAAGCCTTCCAGACATCAGTGTAGAAATAGGAGACATGACTGCTCTCCATATTCCATTCAATTGCTATGATTTGATAATAGCTTATAGTTCCATCTGTATTCTAACATGTCAATTGATAATCTGGAAACACTGTAGTCTAATTTAAATTATATATTTTATATATAATACCTTATTAAATTTATTTATGATAATTGACTTTATTGCTGATGTTCATGTCACTTGGCATATTAATTGCAGGACAAGGCTAATTTGCTGGAGTGAGTCTCACCCATGTTACAGTTACATTTTTCTCAGTCAGAGTAGCTGATTAAGAATTTTTTCTAATTCTATCTCCTAATAAATCAATAAATGGACAATGTAAAACAAGTATAATTTGATTGCTAGCCATCAATGTAAGCTTAAATAGTGAACTAATAAGGTAAATATTACACAAATTTCATTCTTGTCAGATAACTCTAGCTTGTAATTAGCATGGCTCTTCTATCTTGAGTAAACACACATGTTTGATTATAGTCCAATGCTGAATTGAATATTCTTGAGGGACTTCCACTATATATATAAAAATTACTCAATTTAATTTAATAAAATCTCAATTTATACAGATTATAAATTAAATGTAAGGGACATACAGCCTTAAATATGATTGTACCCTTCGAGTAGTCTGGGTTAATGATAAAACTCTTGGTTGTATTAATTATCAGATTAGAGCCATTGAAAACATTTACACTAGCTAACTCAAATATCAAATTTATTGATCGATTTGTTATTATTAAATCCAGCATTTATTGATATAGTTGTGGTTGTTATATGAAAGTGTTATTGTATCTCAGGGAGATAAACTTAGGCATTACTTTAAATTTAATTTACATTTCATTATATATGAATGTATAAATTATATTGTAAGTTTATTAAGCTTAACAATTGAGTCATTAGTGATATCAGCATTTTACTTCAATATCAAATTAGTATTGCCGCTTTGATTCAAGCTTATCAGATTAAAATAAAAAATATAGATTTCATAATTTTATAAAGCTTTTTATAAATATATAAATATTTAAGTTTTAAATTAGTGACATTAGGGTTATTGAGGTTATTTTAAGCAAGAGACCAATTGTAAATCATTATTGATTTATTATAGAAACTATCGAATAAACAATAGGTTCTATTAACCATTGATATTGTTGTTGATGAATTTATCTTTTTGAATATATATTTGAATTTAAATGATATATGTAATTGCTATTCAATGATTTGAAGTTAAGAAACCTTTAAATTATTTAGTAAGAATATATAGACTTTGAAATCATTAGGGTTCATCTGAGGAAAATTGAAACTAGGGCAAGCAGGATCAAATGTCTTATAGAAATACTGGTCGAAGTCATTCTGATAAATTTTATTAGTAATTCTAAGCTGCACACTGTAGTTGAAAGCTTGACTCACCTTAGACATGTCTACTTCTATTTAAGTGAGGTCTTTATAGGTGAACTCTGATTGGACATAGTCAATGTGTTTCTAGTCATATGGAGTCGTTGAGAATAACTTACAATATTAGTTAAATATTATACAGTTTCTATATAATTGTATTATTAAGGATTGATATCTATATTTAGTAAATAACATAAAGGAGATGTTGAAGTATTTCTGATCATTCTACTTGAAAAATGCTTTAAAAATTATTATTGTATAAAATATATAGGATATAAAATTAATCACAGCTTAAGAGTTAATGACTCCCTTAGCTCTATTGACATCTACAAAGCTAATTAAATTAACTTGAGGTTTTGAAGGCAATCCACATGTTTTACTATCCAAACTCAGATATCCCCCGAACGGACAAATTAGCAAATCTGCATCCTATGTGAATCTCATAGGCGAGTTAATTGGATTTAAGGATGTTGAGGGTTGTGACGGGATTTAAGTAAGAATCAAATCAGAGTTTAATGTTTATCCAAGGTTTGTTACAGTTAAGGGAGATTCTTGTCCTACTAAGCGATAGTAAAAGGCAAGATTTTATCTAAATAAAGTGGCTGCTGGTTAATATATTAAATTAATGCAAATTAAATCACTTTAATAGATTCATTTTAGTGATTTTATGTTTTATGGTATTTCCAAATTTCTGAATCTTTCAATAAAGTTTTACTCATTTTTATATTCAAACCAAATCCTAACTTCTCTGAGTAACCCCAAAAATGGTGAATCTCCTTGATTAGTATATCATATTTTTATGGTTTAGAATAAAAAAAGATCAATATAAAATTAAAGGAATAAAGTATTTCCAATTGTAAGAGTGGCTATAGCGCGAACGACAACATCTAGAAACCCAGAATTTTATTTGTACTGTAAAGATGATGTTGTGTTTAACTATTTTTTATATTATAATTTTTTTAAAAAAATAACTGGACTCACTAACAATGAAAAAATATTATAATTAAAAATATTGAAACTAGGCAGCTGTAACATTCTAAGCTAATTATTGATATACTAAACTTTAATAAAGCACTTAATCGAAGAGTATCGCTCTTTATATTGGTTCTAGATTGCTACTCTGCCAAGTGAGGTGATACCACTAATTTTATTGAACTTAATTTGCAAAGATAAGTTATTATGAAGTAAGATCCATCGATCCCAGAGATAAATTATGAAGCGATGAACTTTAAGAGAATTTTAATTAAAACGTGATAAAAAATAAAATTTAATGTAATTTTAATAAATTTATCTATAATTTCAGATCAATTCTAAATCTATCAGCTTTAGTAGTGGGATCTACTATACTCACCAAGCAGCTTTAAGATTTTATGGTAGGTTTCCTTTCTCATATTAAAACTATACTTTAACATTAATTGGAAACATTAAGTATGATATAAACTAGTTTGCTTAATAAATGTTTTAAAATCCTTCCCTTAAACCAAAGTTCAATCAAAACCCCAAAACCCCTTAGTGAGGTTTATAAGTGCTTTGATTTGTAGGGTATAGTTGGGGTCTTATTGGGGTTAGTAGAGAAATTAGGCAATTTTCAAAATGAGAAATAGAAATTAGCGAAATTTAGGGTCTATTTATGATGAGTAATATTTAGATTTACTTCTTAAGCTTCGGTATGGTACAAGTTTTAATATAGACTAAGTCAAACCAGTGTTGAATTATACAGCCATAGCAAGACTCCTACACAAGAGTGCCCCAACCGTTAGGTATCATTGCTTGTTAGCTGTTTAACATTATAACTCAGGCTCTTGAAAACATCCTGCAAGAAAATAAAAGTTCTCACAGGTCCATATTGACTATCTCTGTGACTTTAAGACATTAAAGTATTGGGCTCACTTTCCTCTTGACTAACGAGCTGTCATGTTTCATCGCAAGTTTCCAGACATGCGTATCTCTCTTTAGACTATAGCCAATATTTATAGACGAAATGGTATTACTTTCAAGACTGTCAACAGAGTTAAGAGAGTGATTGATTTTACAGTGCCATTTTATAGCAATAATTTAAACTATATATATGATTAAATGCAGAGAGCTATTGATAATAACATCAAGTTCATACATGCAGATGAAGCTGTGTTTACGTTCAACACTTTTATTAATAAGTCAAGGTACAAGAAGTATGATAACATAGAAGTTTATGACTAAAAAGTAAAGGTAGTCACTCATGCAATTTTAGCTGGTATAAGTGAAGATTCAGGCTTAGAGAGTTATGTGATTCACCCTCGCTCTATTAAGCGAGAGTAGTATATAGAGATCCTACATAAGCTCAGAGAGAAGTATAGCAACCAAGAGATCATCCTGTTTGTTGATAACCTATCAGTTCATAAGACTAAGGAGTCTAAGAAAGCTTATGAAGAGTTAAACATAACTCCTATATACAACGTTCCTTACAGCCCTTAATTTAATGGAATAGAATTCTACTGGAGTTAAATAAAGACTCACTACAAGAAGCTTCTGCTGTATCATCTTATGCATGACTTGCCCATCGATACAGTAGACTTAATTCAAAGCAGCTGCAAGAGAGTGAGCGTAGATAAGACAACAATTTGTGCGAGAAAGGGAAGAATGAATGTTTATAAATAAGTTTTAGATTTAAACGAATGAATATATTCACATATTAAACTGGCCCATGAATGGGTTTGGCTTCTCCTTCTTCTCCTCTTCTTATGGCTTGCTTGGGCCCATATTTCTTCTCTTTGTGCCAGCTCCTGCATCTATGTTCATTTCATCTGGTTTTTAGACATCTTTATAAAGCCTCTTGCTCACCTCATGAATTTTCTGCGACTTTCTTTCTCTGTGAACCTTTGTATACTCTTTCATAAGATATATACCAGTGCCAGATTTTCCTACAAAGTTATATGTCAAAGCTTACTTGAAAGATAAGGATGCTTCCTAAGTTCCTCAAGCCAAGCTGAGCTTATTAGAATGCCTTGCTTCTTCTAGTCTTCAGGAGAAATAGAATATCGTTTCTTATGTGCTTATTCAATAATTTCTCTGAGATAATCCTCTTTTATTGTACCAAGAACACCAAAGAAGAAGTTCCTCTCTGGGAGTTTATTAGAGAGTTGTTTCTTGGTAGGAAGGTAAACTACCACTTCCTCATCTTACATGGCATCCTCATAAAGATTAGTGACTGAAATCTCAGGGTAGTAGTTCGGAATTTCTATTAGTTTAATCTCTTTATTTTTAAAAGCTTTCTTCTCCTCACAAAGTATTGCTTTCAAGAATGAAATTTTGGTAGCTTCCATCGTTGGAGGGAATAAACCAACTGTATAATATGTTAATAGTCATCTATTTATCTTTACCATGTAAAGTTAGGTATCGATAGAGATCTTCTTTACTTCTGAATCTTGAGATCATTTCTTGAGCCTCGACTCTTTTCATTTGATCATTGAGTGATTCCATCTTTGTTCCTCTTCCTATTAATGAATTTCAAATTATAATTTATAGACTTCTGGATCCTATTCTTTAAATTCTTACTATTAAATATGGGGATCTTATAGGAGGTCAACCCTGCAAAGATACGTGGAGAAAGTTTGCAGAAGCTGTAACAAACTGCCTAGATGGAGCTCCATTTTAATCAATTTAGTTCCATTAAATTAGTACTAAATTTGTTTTAATTTAATTAGTACTGGTACTAAATTCGTTTAATTTTAATTGGTACCAATTTAATAGTACCAAAACTTAATTAGTACCTAGTTTTAAACTAATGAGGTTTTAATGGAAAAGTTCCAATATGGTTCAAAACCTAATTAGTACCAGTACCAACCTGAATTTTATTTATGTTGGTACCAAAATTAAAAAATTAAGCATGAAATTAGAAAAATTATAATAATAAACTAAGTATAAATATGATATCTAACTCTTCAATATCAACCATTATTGTTGCAGTGCCAACTCCTATACAGAGTAACTATAACTAGAGAGGCAATTAAAGCTTTATAATAGAAATTTAAATTTGAATTTAAACATGGCGGCTAACTTAAATCGAAAAGCAATCTCTCTTGGAACAGGATAATCATAGCCAAACTTTGGCTCAACTAAAAAAGCCTGAAATTATTTATGTTGAGAGGGAGGTAGAGCTTAGAGCTCTTGAGTTTGAAGCAGAGGTTTTTATCATAGAATTTTAAACCAGAAGGAGAGCACAGAGATAGGTGTTTAAACTCAAATTGATTATATTGAGGAAGAAAAAGAACAGATACCAGTTGAAAAAGTAAAAACATTTTAATGTTAAGAGTGCTAGAATTTTTCTCAACTGAATAAAGCTTGAAGAGGCATATAAAAGAGATACATTCTGGAAAGCCTAAGGTGTATTTCAAGCACGATAAGGTAGATGGCAGATATCAGTGCACAACATGCATGAAGTCATATACTCACTCAGCTAAAGTTAAAAGGCATATGCAAAAGCATCACCTTAGTGAGTTCTTGATTTAAGATGTAGTTACTCAAAAACTAGTACCAGCAAAGAGAAAATCAAATACTCTTGAGTCTCAGAGAGAATAGCAGGAAAGGCTCAAGAAGCAGAAACGATTTGAAACAATGAATCAACCTGCAGGAAATATCTTTTTAGCATGTTTCTAAGAGAGAGCTATGTATATTCCTGCATTGAATACAGTTGATCTTAGCAGTTCCATTGAAAATTATTTGAATATAAGCGTGCCTAACAAAGTAAAGCTCATTGTGATTGATGAGTGTGCATATAAGGTTTACCCTTTCAGTTATCTAATTAAGAATGAGCAGTACCAGAATGAATTCGCTAACGAATATATGGTTCTAAGAGAGGCATAGAGAAGAGACTGCAAGAATTTGCTAAAGTTAGATGGTGTTATTTTAGGCTTTGGTTTCATCGCACTTAGACTAAAGAAATTTGAAATGACTCTTCGAGACTATTTATATCATAACATATACCAAATGATTTGAATGATATTCTATCAGATATGATATAGGGTGTCAAAGTGTTGCATGAACTTGGTTATGTTGATAGAGATTTGAAGCCTGAAAATGTTATGTTGAACCTATGCCCTTTAGAAGTATTTGTCATCGATTTCAATAGAGCATTACGGTAAGAAAATATAACCTTAGCTAAGGTTCTTGTTACCCCTGGATATTTTCCAATCAGAGAGAAGTGGACCAATGGTTCAGTATAGTGGGATGTATGGGCAGTTGCTGCTATTATATTAGAGAGCTATATGGAAAGTATGTCTTACTTTGGCACAAATTATGAAAAATAATTAATTAGCTTAGCTTAGTAACATATAAAGTAGGAAGATGTAAGCGAAGAAATTAGAAATTTATTCGAGATGATAATAGTTAGAGCTCCTCACTATCCTAGATATTCATTAGACGACATGCTTGAGCCACTAAAGACAGCCATGATTCAAGAGATATAACAAAGACAAGCAAATTAAATTCGTTTGAGTTAAATCACCTAATAATCATTAAATTTACATTAAATTCATATAAATCCTGCATTTTCTCTACTAACCCCAATAAGACCCCAACTATACCCTACAAATCAAATCACTTATAAACCTCACTAAGGGGTTTTGGGGTTTTGAATAGTCATCTCATTAGCCAGTACTTGAGCAGTGGTCTATAACAATGCAGTAGATTATTCATTTTTCATATCAGGGTACCATCGATTATCCTAGCATATTCCATCAACCCAAACTGGTGTGTCTCCACAAGTATTGGAGTCTGGTTTGAATAACCCTGCACTAAATGTCCACTTGTATAATTAAAATGATATAAGAAATACAATTTTAAAAGTTCAAAATAATTGTAAATATTTCCATAGTAATTAGTGTAATCGAAGGAACCATCAACCAACTGCTGATCTTAATATTAATAGGTTGAAAAAGCTGTGTCTTCCAGAATAAAATCAAAGATTACATAAGAAGGTGGCAAGTTTATTTTATCTGTATATCCTGAGTTAGAGCCTTGCAGGTAAAGCTTAAATATCACAAAAATAAAAATTATTTTCGTAAATTTTTTCAATATTAGCACATTATATAAAATTGATAATACTAATTATAGTTTAGTTGTTCAAGAAGAAAGAATCTCCTAGATTATTGCTATCCTAATTAAGCAGTCTAAATCTCCATAATTTCATAGTGATTTCATGTCTCACATTAAATTAAGTGTTGCTTTGTTTTATAGTTCCCTGCTATCCTATAGTAGATACTTTTACTCCATTTTTGAATTTAAAAACACATTTCACATTGATAGTAATTTGAGTTATAAGTGAGAGAAAGAAATATAAATATAAAAGTATTAGTTACAAAATAACATGAATTTCCTTGCTTATTTTAAAAAGGAGTTAATGATTCTTAAAAAATCAACTTCGAAATTAATTACAAACTTTATTGCCTCAATAATTGGAGATAAGTGTAACTATTTTATGAAAACTTGGAAAAGTCATCAGTTATAGTTATCTATCACCTTTTTATTTAAAGCTCAAAAGTCTGCAATTTAAAATCTTTAGAGAATAGGTACACATGAAACTTATACATTATATTGTATAAAAAATCTGAGAAGAATTAAAATTGCCAATAACAAATAGGTCCAAGTATTGTTCTTAATGTTTATTAGAAATTATATATAGAGTTTGTACTTCAGTTAAGAGAAACTGCCGCTCAATCAAGTTGCTCAGCAAGTTTTCTTTGAGCTGGAGTCATCATTTTACCATCAACGTTATCAATCTATGGGATTCTCTTTATAACATATGGTGCGTTATCATAAAAGTGAATTTTATCTATGATTTAGTGTGTAAACTAACTATAACTTATTAATTATTATCATCCTTAGATTTATCACCATAGATTGGATTGCCCACTAACAAAATATTTTTGATTTCTGGGAGTTGGCCTACTTTGCTCACTTCATCCCATGACTTGATTCTGTTGTTACTCTTAAATTTTTATACGTGTATATTGATTGATTCGCAAAAATTATATATTAATACATATACTAATGAAGAGAGTGTGGAGCTTGATGCAAGGTTAAAGACCATCGAGCTTCTCAATTTGATTGTATGAAAGCCACAATTCCTCGAGTGTCTGCCCCACATCTTCAAGAGCCATGATTCTCTTGATGTTGTTTCTCCCTAGAGAGAGAATTCTAAGATTTTTCAGTTTCGGGAGCGCAATCATTCTTTCGATTTGGTTTGTGGAGAGAGAAAGCTTCTGACAGTTCTCAAGTTGGTTCAAGGAGTCGTCCATTTTGTCTACAGGTGGGATCTGGCAGATTAACTTCACCTCAGTGGCCTCAGCTGCGTTAAGACCAGTCTTAGTTTCCCATTGCTTGATTCAAAACAAATTAGTAATGCATTTATTTTGTATATGAATTAACTTCTAAAAATACATGAAATATTGATTGCGTCTCTGCAAGAAGTTCCAGGCATTTTTTCTTGATATTTAAATTAAATTATAATTAAGTTAGAAAATTAACTATATTTCTGATTTCTTCAAATACTCCTACTAACTTAATTATATTGGCTACAGTAAAAGCATATAAAATATCAATTTAAAGTATGATAAAATCAGTAATCAATCAATATATAATTCATTTTTATTTAGCTTCATTGGATTCTCTATGTTTAATTATAGTTAATTGCTAAGTCTATCTACACAAGCATTTTATTTTATATTTACAAATTCATAAATGATAGCTTTCTACTCAGTTAATCATAGTTTTAAGTTAATGCACATTTAACATAGGAAACATAAGCTTAAGTTTAGCAAGTTAGATATTTTTATCAATTTACTGCTAATTTGGTTGGAAAATTTTCATTTAATTCTATGAGTCATTTACAGATTATTTTGATTGATTATTATTCATAGATTATGTGAGGATCTACTGAAACCTCTCTTCAATTCTATTATTTGATTTATGCACTTAGCTTTAAAATTCAGTAGATTGAAGAGATGAGCTTGACTATGTTTTATTAGCAGAAACCTTTACAAAATCAATAAATTATATATAAATTATAAATAAAGCGTCATTATTTGATAATTAGAAATTTATGTGATAATATAATCCTTAGGGGTTTAGAAGTAAAAATTAATAATTAAAATTTTTAAATCACTATTGAGCTTAAGTCATTTCATACTTCTCTTAAGATCTTTCAAACTAGATGAAGAATTCACAGATGAAATATCAGCTGAATACTCGCTTAAACTTAGATTTTGCAATTTGCTTAAGGAATCAGCCATAACTTGCTAAAACTTTCTCTTCTTATTGTTTAACTCAGATAAAAATATTATAAAAGAAGTTGAATTTAGTAAATACTAAACTTAAAATTATCGCATTATTTTTAAAAGATTGAAGAGTCTCACGATTTGCTGGTTCAGGGGATATTTACAAGGAAGAAATTTAAGTCAGCAATTCATCTTAATAGTACTTATCAATTGCTTCATTATTCTTCCATTTTTGAATGGAACTTTGCTAATTTTACTGATCACTCTACTCTTTTTACTAAAAATTCTCCTTAAATTACCATCCTTTCCGTTAATCTTGACTTTAATCATAAGCACTGGAGTAGTTTGTAGATTCATTTAACATTTCAGAATCTTAATTAACTTTATCGAAAGTATCAAAGGCTGAGTAATAAGAGGGTGTCTACTGCTGTATACTTTGCACATTTAAAGTAGTTGTTTGGTTTTAGCGATAATTGCTCATTTTAGAAATCTAATATATTTATAATTTAAATTTAGCTGAAATAATTATAATTCAAATTTACAAATAAATATGAGCTCCAAAGTCAAATTAAATAAAGTCAATGATTAAAAGGCCGCTGCTTCTAAGAACTTAAGAGTTATAAAAATTAAGAAAAATTATAGAATTGGTTTAATTTTATAGCCCTAAATAATTTGGTTCTTTTTAATTTGTAATTATAAAAATATTAATAATAAACTAAAAGTAGAGTTAAATCTAATAAAAGAGCATAAAGTAAAGATTAATAAGCTAATCAGAATAGAGATTTATCTCGATATTTAAATGCGAAGCCATAAGATAAATCTTTATTAATTTGAAATTTCTTTTTTTAAAAATATTTTTAATCAATTTTAATTTTGTGGTTTAAAATCTGCTCTTAATATGGACTTGTAGCAAGATCTTCAATAAACATTCAACCTTTCATCTTAAATATCCCCAATTAAAAATTCAGCTTCATACTCTAAGAACAGTATGAATTAGACTAATTAATCTTTAATTGATTAGACAGGACATAATGTTAATTAAAGGCATGAAATGACGAAGTTTATCTATTCTAAAATTTGCATTAAGATTAAATTTGTTGTTATCTATAATTCTTATATTACAGAAGTATTTCTCTGGATGGATAGACCACTTTTAAACTCAAAAGCAAAAATGGTAAAACCTAGTAAAGTATAGATATCTCTTACAACGCTTAAAATTAAATAAAATCCTGTGGGCTTGGAAATTAGACATTAGGCAGAGGAAAGTTAATAGGCTGAAGTCATCGATAATATAGCATTAGATTTATAAAATGACACTCAGGGGGTGTTTAAGAGAGTGGAAAAGGGGACATTAGAGGTTGATAAATGGATTGAAAATATTAGGAAGAATTGGTGATAGACAAGTTAAAAACTTAAATTCAAAAATTTTGATTGAAAATTGGATATCAAAATTACAAAACCTTATTTATTCAATTAGTTAAGAGAGTTTTATTCAAATACATGAACTATAGAAAAGAAGACCTGTGGATAAAAGAGCATCAATTATACTTAGCTCAGAGATATTTCATCAAACACATCCAATCTAAAACTTTGAACAATTTCTAAAACTTCATTTCTATCAATAGACAAGATACCTAAAATAAAAAATATGCTTAAAATCTGTATTAGAAAAACTTGAAGCATCGCTATTTCAGAGGTCTCTACGATTTCTCTAAAATGGAAAACAAAAAACTTTAAACTATGAAGTAAGTTAAGTATTACTTAGAGTAGATGAGTAAATAGAAAATACTCAAGGCTTTAAAGAGTAACTATCAACATGGTCAAAGTAGTCAACTAAATCTTAGGAAAGCAATGAATTTAAGTAAATTTTCTTTAACTTTATTTGCTGTTTTATTTTAATGCATTTCCAGATAAACTTAATCAAGACTTATTTGCTAAATTATATTTGAATTAAAATAGTTCTTTTTTAGTTTATTCAGACATAAATACTTTCTTACAAAATAATCATTCAGAGTACTAAAAACCTATAAAGCTTTAAATTATCAATAAAAATTGCACCAGCATAGAATAATTCTTTAACACAGACTTAGGCATTTCTTTTCAATATTTTTGAAAGGTTTTAAACTAATTGAAGTTGATGAAATGACTATGATAAGACAGCATTAGTAACAATTAAGAAATATCATAATAATTTATATTTACTGTAAGTTAAAAATATATTTCGTAATATTCTATCTTCTTTATTGTGATTTAATTTTTATTTCTTTAAATTTAAAACAATTAATGCGATTGAAATTCTTTTCAATGTGGAAAAATACTCTCCAAAATAAATGTAAAGAAAACGATCTCACCAATTAAGCCCTTAAAAAATATGATTAAGCCCTCTGTTAAAGAATTTTATCTTCAATTAAACAAGTTATACATAGGAAAAGGGAATTGGGGTAAAAAAGTGATAGAGTAAAGAGAAATATTGAATAAAGGGTTATGGGGCTGGTTTTATAGAGATTTTTAATTAATTTTAATAATTTTTATATACAACTGTATTCTTATATAATAAATTAAGGAAATTATTAATATATGATTGAGTAACGTAAATCAAGTTAGAGAGATGCGAAAATAAATGTTAGGAAAAGGACTTTAAAATATTGTATAAAACTAGAAGAGAAGGGTGTTCTTGAAAGTTAAGTAATTTGCTTATTAATTTGAAAGAGAATAAAATGCTGAAAATATAGGTTCGCAAAGAATGAAAGTTAAAGTCATTAAGAGCTTGAAAATCTATATGAAGAGCAAAATGAAATAAGAAATAGATAATAAAATGGCAAGAAAATTTAGATATTTGCGTTTACTTTAAAAAATGATAAATTTACTTAAGAAATTTATTCAAACTTAAACACAATTAAGAATAAAATAGCAAGTCGCAATTTAATATTCAGCAAGAAAAGTTATTAAATAGGTTTGGAATAATTTTGCTGAAATTAACTCAGCAAGCAAATATAATTAAATCAAAGCGAGAAAGTTCTTTGAAAGAAAAAACAAAAAGCTTCTATAGATTTGTTATAATTTGCTAAGCGAGTACACTTTAAAAAGATAAGATTAAAACCAAAAATTATGAATATATCTTTTTCTTTTTTCTTTATTAGCTATGGCATCTATAAAGTATTAGAATCACTTAAAAGAAAGAGTCTTTTCACTATTTATTGAATAAATAAGTAGATAGTTAACTCTTAATAAACAACACACCTTTAAAGAAAATAGAATAGTACAATTACAATAAAAACACAAAAAGTAGAATATTCTATTTGCAATGAAATCTCATAGATCTCAACAATCAAGCTTGAAAAATTTACAACTAAATCATGAAAAGAAGTTTAACAATCTAAGAAAGTTAAAGGTTTTCAAGTTATTCAAATAATTCACACAATCTTCTTTGTTAAATCGATAGAAAAGCCAAATGGCATATTTTCTCTACAAAAAGCATGCTCAAAAGCATCTAATTTAATTATTAAAGCAATATAGAAAACAAATGAGAATGAAAAAGTTAAAAGCATACAAAATTCTTAAAATATGGTCTTAAAAGCAAAAACATAAGGTACTATTAGGCTTAAGAGCTTTTTAATAATTTAGTAGAGAGAAGAAAATTATTATTGAGAAAGCATTTTAAGATCGTATAAAAGATTAAAAAATAGAAGTCATTATGAAGTTACAAAGAGTTGGCCAATATTGGAAAGAAAAAAGAGAAAATTATGATTCAAACATAGAATCTTAAATTAGTTATGGTGAAAGGAAGTTAAAGCAAATGTTTATAAAATGGAAATTTAGCAATAAATTGAAAAATTTAAATGAAAATATAAAGACCAACTAAATGCAAAGTATGATTAATCAAAGTGCAGTGAGAAATGTAGAGACAAGTATATAAAATTAAGTTAATAGCAATCAATTAAAGAATGCTGTAATTCAAAGCCAAAATGATCAAGTTATCAACTGGCTTACAAGTTTTAAACCAAATAATAATAATTCAAGGACGCCTCTAAGCTATACCTAAGTTGATAAGTAGCCGATTTTAATTAAAGCTCAAAATTCATAGCCATAGTAAGCATTAGTTGATACAAAACTAGAAACATAATCTATTCATTATAATAATTACCCTTTTATTTTTTAATTATTTCCTTTATAACTTGACCTTAAGAAAAACACTTTAGAAGCCAATCACTCATTAAAACTTAAGGAATTTGATTAATTCCTAAACTCAATCACTTCAAAACCTACAATATCATCAAACATCAGTCAAATTAATCAGCAGATTTATAGTAGCAATACGAAAATTTAAACATAAAATGCTAATACTATCTTTTAGGCTCCTCCATCAACAAATTAAATTTTCCATGAAAACTATCAAAAGCAAATCAATTCGAATATCAACTAAAATAATGATAGAAGTGTCAGATAAAACCCTTAGCATTCGTAACATTATCAAATGTATTAAAATCTAGATTTTAATAATAGTGATAAATTAATAGACACCTCTTTAAAATAAAACAATCATCATATATTGTAGCAATCCCCTTAAAATAATGGGTTTAAATAGTAATTTGATTCAGTATATTTGAAGCAACAATTATCCAATATGCAATAGTAAATCTAGCAATTTGTTAAGGACAAGGAACTTCTGAGGCAATTGGAATAGTAAAACGGGTTTGACTCAAAAATGTGCTAGTTGATGCGTGAAGACATACTCGCTAAGAGTTAAGGAGTTTAATAAATGATCATGGAAGTAAAAGTCATCAAAGAATAGATATATAAATCAGGTATTTAATGATAAAGATAACCAACCGAAAGTTAAATTATAACTTTAAGGATCAATAAATTTTAATTTTATAACATTTAATTAATAAATTCTTTAATAGAATGGATTGAATCATGAAGAGTAATTGTATGATTATAAAATGGATATAATTAGAATAAATAATACAAAATTTATATTATAATTATAATCATAATTATAAATATTTCAATGAAAAGTAGATTATCAGGAATTACACAATTCATATTGTTATAATGGAAATAAGATTCATTATTTATTGATATTTTTTATTAAATATTTTTATATTAATTTTATAATATAACTTATTACTTTAGCAATGACGATAACCTAATCATTCTAATATAATATTAAACTGTGAGAACAGGATAAACCAACAAATATAATATAAATTAATTTTTAAATTATAATGAATAAAATTATCCAATTTATTATTAAATAAATATCACAATCCCAATGAAAAGTTACAAGCAATTGGTAAGTATTTGTACAATCATAAATAATAATATATTTGTTCTCCATTGTTATTATGAAAACTAATTGTAAATTTAACAATAAATCCATTAAATTAGCATTAATTAAGTGTTAATAAAACTTTTTAGAATCTTCCATTTGTAGTCAATGCTTCACTTTCATTCAATGTCACTCTGCAAGGTTCTACAAATGTAGAATATGTGGAGAATGAAGAATTTGAATTACTTGTGGATCCCAATAAATATGTTACTGTCATTTTCGTTGACTTTGATATTGATAAGTACGATTATTAAATAAGTTAATTTCCACATATATTTTTAATATTAGAAAATACACACCCAAATATTACCCTATAAATACAGAATAATTAATTTAATTTCTTTAAATTTTTTGTAATATGTGAAAATTCCAAAATTTGATGCTCCTTTATCAGGGGTTTTCAGAGATGTGGTATTTAACTTAACTCATCCACATATTCCAAGTAAGCAACACTTACTTACAGTTCGATGCTTTCTCACTAAGAGAAAGAATATTGCAAGTTCAATAAATAGTAAATAACACATATTATATTTTAATAAAAATATTTTCAATAATAATTACACATCACTGGGATATTCAGGGTATCTTGGAATAGCCCCTTTTAGGAAAGATTTACAGATGAATGAAAGATTTTCTTTTACTTAGTAACTAAGATCAATCATGAATATCCAAAGTATAATCTAAATGTGATTTTCAAAGTTACTTTAAATTGTATTAATTAAAAAGTAATAAACTGGGGATACACTACTATATCCATAAAAACTTCGACTTAGGTCTAAATTCAGGCCGTCTTGAATTTCTATCAATTGATTATCAAAACCCCGATACTAAGTAATTTACAGATACTTTTAAAACTAAAAAGCTAATAAATTTAACTTACAATTCTACATATCCAGCTGGAAAATTAAAAGTAGAGTCAACTGACAAAATGAATCCATTTGAAAACGTTCAAGCTATTGATTTGGGAAATTACATGAGGTCTTTAAAGATATAAGAATATCATCACTTTGATAATAGCACTTATGATTCTTCACACTCTACATTCGTTAATATGAGTGAATACGGCATTTTTCTAAACTCTGGTAAGTTTATACAGACTATTTTACGTTGATTTAATGAATTAAAATTGGGATTATACTATTTTATCCAATTTTCTTGCACATAATAATTAATGAAAAATTGAGCTTTTTAATAATGATTAAAAAATTATTATCATAGTTTACTACGATTTAATTTTCCAAATATTTTTAACAGATATCTAATTTTTATTTAATATAAAATTAGAATTATTTTTTGTGGAATATTTCTCCTCTAAATTCTCTTGCATCATCTCATTCTTTGTTATAGAATACTACAGCTACATGCATGACAGTTTTTTAATATATAACTGCTACTACAAAGAAGATAAATATAAGTTATGTATGTGCTCAGGAAATAACTTTTAAGGGATGCCACATATTACTAAAAACAATGTATTTCTTAAATTACATATAATTTGCTGTCACTTGATTTAATACTTTCAAATTAAAATCATACCTTTAAAATATTTACGCTTTCATAATTACTAAAATAAAATAATAGACAGCCCAACTATTTTAATTATTTTTAAGCAAACGAGAAAATTAAATATTTTCAATAAATAATGCAAAAATTATTTGAATTTGAACTATTACAAATATTTAATTATCATATTGTAATTTTTGAAAAGTATTTAAATTCTGATAATGTTTAAATGCTAACTGAGAATTTAAGTTTTTCTATGTATCCTTATGATTATTTGCTTTATCCAATTATTTAACAGGTAAGCTAACAAAGTTTCATGCATTCGTATTAGTTTCATTAGATTCTACTCTAAATAAAAATATCATGATCACTTTAAATTTAAATCCCTTTTTTAATAGTCAACAAGAGTGACCAGATGCATTTTAAGTTTACAAATAAACAAAGATAAAACTTATGATGTCTCAACTTAAGACTATGTGCTGGGTTAAGCTTTCTTTGCACTATAATAAATGCTATTATATTTATCAATTTTGTAAAGAAAATTCAAATACTTTTAAACAAAATTTACATTTGTTATATTTAATCCGATGTTCGTGATTGATTTCAGTGATGAATCAAATCCACAGTTTTCTCTGTATATTTAAGGGTAAGTATCACTTAAAATATTGTCTAAATGAGAGTTTTTCTTAATTTTTTTATATTATTAGTGGTGGCCCCATTAAACCGCATGGTATGTCATTCCTCATAACTATGATTTGCATCAGTGTTTTTACAATTATTATGATAACTCTTTTCACAAGAAATAAGAGATAGTTTGCAATTTATCAATATTATATCATTCTATTATGCTTTTATTTTATTGAGAGACTGAGGTTAACGATATAATATAAGAAATGGAAAGATATCAAGGAGTTGCAAGATGACTATGAGGTGTATGTTACAGATGAATATTCTTACCACATTAATGATGTGCGCATGCAAATAGAACATCTTCAGTAAATTGATACAATATATTTCAAGATTAATTAATTTATTATTAATACTCAATGGATGCTAATTTTTTATGCCTGAGTAAATTGAGAATAGCGGTGATAATCAGTAAACAAGAAGGTCAGGTCTCATAGGAAATTAAAGTGCAATTAATATCTATTTATTTTAATTATTAAATTGAATTTATCACAAATAATGTAATATTTAAGTGCTTTTGATAAGGCAGATTAAGATTACACCAGTTAAATGAATGGATTAGGTAGACCTTCAATTGTAAGTATAAATCACACTCACGCACCAATCCTGACTACGATTGGAAGTATCAATAGATTCAGCAGTTTTGAATAAAGACCCTTGCTTGAGGAGTCAACTTCACCAAATAAGTACAACAAACTGCTGCATCAAAATAGTAAAATAAAGAATCAACAGTAATACTAAAAGCAATAGACGAAAAGAACACTTAGTCATAGGAGAGGGAGAGAGAATTCTGATAGTGACTTGTAGTGAGATTGAATTATTTATAAAATATATCAAATTTCTGTTTATTTATTTAATAATTCTTAGATAATTACAAAATTATCTCTTTAAAAAAGATTAGTAGATTCAAAACAACTTTTAATCCCAAAAGACATATTATAATAATTATTTTGAATAATATTAATTAAATATTGATTAAATACATTTCAATATATAAATTTAAATTTATTAGCAATGGGTGGTAAGCTGTGTTGCACCAATAATTTCACATCCGACATCCCGCCACTAACTATTAAAACCGATCGAGCCTCTAAATTTGAACATATCAAATTTCACTTAAAAGAGTCAAAATAAGCAGATTTAATTGGCTCATACAAGGATAGAGGGTTAACCTATGGAAATTAAAATAAGCACTAATCCAAAATGATTGAAATATTTTAGTATAAATTGGAGAGCCCAGTACATTTCATTAGTTTCTCACATAGGAAATACCTTGGGTTTAGGAATAAATACGAATTTGATAGAAAGAGAGTGCTGATTGGCTCTCGATAGGCCTTCGCAATAATATCTTACGATATGAATGACGAGCCACATGAATTGATGAGCATGGAAATAGATGAAGAAGAGGAAATTCAAATGATATAATTTCTAGATGACGAGTCTCCACAAAATGTGCTCTTGATTACGTATGACTATTCTTTATAGAAAACTATTTCCCGCATTTTGAACATCAGAAATGAAACGGTAAATCGATTTTAAGACTTAAAGAAAGAATTTGAGTACAAATTGAACCTCTAGCTTATGGTTGAATCCCAGTTGAGTCAATCGAAATAAGCAAGGGCTACTTTTATGCATCACAATTACTTTTACTCATTAGATGAGAAGCATAGTGATTTCTTAGTTGAATAAGAAAGGTCTCTCATGCCATCATTTGTGACCAATACTGCAGACAAGGGGAATTCTTCATTTTTGAGTCCAAATATTTCTAGTCTATCTAGTATCGTACAATAGGAGAACAACTTGAATTATGATACTAATTCAAACAACATCAGTAAAAATAGTTTCAATGAGCATTAAAAACCCCAAAACCGTTTCAGTAGTTTGATTGAGTTTTTGATTGATAAAAGTAGACTATTAGTGGATACTTTATTAGGGTTTTAATAGGGTTTATGTAGGGGTTTAATGTTTAAATATTAGTATTTTAAGTGAGTATATGCGAGGTTTGGGGTCAGTTTATGACAGTGAGTATATAGATTTATTGTTTAAGTTGCGATATGGATGTGATGAATATAGTGAATATTCAAGCCTGTTCTAAATTATACGTCTATAGCAAGGCTCCTCCATAAATCTCCAGCAACTGTGAGGTCTCACTGTCTATTAGCATTGAATTTAATGAGATAGCATCTTAATTCTTAGCCTAAGAGACCCTTAAAATTTTGGCAGCTTCATATTGACTTTCTTATTAATGATAAGACTCTTAAATACTGGGCTCATTTCTCTCTAGCCTAGAGGGCTGTGATGTTTCATCGCCAATTTCCTGAGCTTCATATATCTGCTTAATCGATAGCTAACATATATAAAAAGAATGGAATATCTTACAAGATAGTCATTCGCATTAAGAGAGTGATTGACTTTAATGTTCCATTTTATAAGACTAATTTAAATTATATATTCGATTAAATGCAGAGTTCTTAAGAGCATAATATTAAGTTCATACACGCTGATGAAGCTGTATTTACATTCATTTCCTTTATATCAAGGTCTTGGTACAAGAGGTATAGTAATATAGAAGTTTATGACTAAAAGGTTAAGGTTTAAACTCATGCTATTCTTGGTGGAATAAGTTAAGATAGTGGCCTCGAGACTTATGTTTTTCACCCTCGTTCTATAAAGACTGAATAATATATTAAGTTCTTGCAATAACTCAGAGATAAGTACGCTGACTAAGAGATTATTCTATTCGTTGATAACTTATCAGTTCATAAAACTAAAGACTCAAGGAGGGAATATGAAAGGCTAAATATAACACCTGTATTTAATGTTCCCTACAATCCTCAGATCAATGGAATTGAATTATATTGGGGGTTATTTAAAGGTCATTATAAGAAATTGCTGCTCTGCCATTTGATACATGATTAAAATATAGATACAGTCAATTTGATTAAGAGTGCTGCTAAGAGAGTTAGCGATGATAAAGCTAAAGTATGCGCAAGAGAAGGGAGATTTTGTGTATATAAATAAGTTTTAGATTTAAACGAATGAATAAGTTCTCATATTAAATTTGCCAGTAAAGGGATTTGGCTTCTCTTTCTTTTCTTCCTCTTAAGGCTTGCTTGGGCCTATGTTTCTTCTCTTAGTGCCAG
>ARYC01017460.1:0-18425 GCA_000711775.1 Oxytricha trifallax | reverse complement strand
AGAAGCAGTTCATCCAGTTGACTGCGCAGATGTTCGATGTACTGGAGAACGCAGTCACTTCCAACGTGAGCAACCGCGGCAGGGCCGTGAATCTCCTCAACAATGGCACCAAGAAGCGCAAGCGCCCCGAGAGATAGACGCTGCAGGCGAAGACCCGAAGTTCCCCCTGTAAGCATTCACGTCGCGAGCAGATGAGTTGTCCCCTAGAGAAATGGTCAAAGCAAAGCGCAGATAACTGAACACCAACGATAACACTACCCAGGCAAATGAAATGATGTTCATCAATCGCACACAAGCTTCATTTAGCAGCTCGTTGCTGAATAATACTAGAACCCAACCCCAAGGTTATCAGCAGCAACAACAGTGACTACCATGATTGACAACGCCCAAATTTAAAGGGCCATTTTAATCAAACAAAGCAACTTCCCTTAAAACTAATTCTCCCTCACCAAATTCTCTCCAGCACCCTATATGCTTTCCCTAATTCACCCCAATTACCCCAATTCACTAATTCACCATTATCTTTTTACTTTATTCCCCAACACCACTTAATTTGTTCAGTGATTACTCCTTTCAAATCCCATTCATGCAAAACCCCTGAATGTAATTTGGAAGTTGTAATATGTAATGAATTGGTAAATTAAAATCTTATCAAATTATTAAAATCTTGCATTCATTTACAAACAAAATTACGATGTAATATATAGCAAAGTGTGATAGTAGTCGATTATTTTATTTACTATAGTACAGGTAGTGATATTTAACGCAAAGTCAATACAAGAGTGATACGTCCAAGTTCTGTTTAAACTGCTATGGCATTTTCTAAAACATAGAAGACATCAAAGCATCTTGGGGAAGGATGCGATCTTTGGGATTAAAGCATAGCAACTGCTTAACGATCTTGAGGAGCTCGGTCTGGGGGTTCTCAATATCATCACCCAGACTTATTTCTTAGCAGTGTCTCATCATGTCAATCAATTGGTCCTTTGATGCAGGCAAGCGACCCTTCGATGCCACCTGGTATAGAGTGATTCCAAGAGCCCATGAGTCCAGCTTTCTCGCATTGGCTGCAACTGTTATATCAACTTACTATATCTCAGGTGCTTGATACCCATAAGTGCCCTCGCCATTGGTGTTCGCCATTCCCCAGTCGCATAGCTTAGGTACCCATCGATCATCCATGAGAATGTTTTCAGGCTTGATGTCGAGGTGGGCAATATTCATTTTATGAGCGAATGCCACTGCCTTAATTATACCATAGCTTATAATAGCCACCTGCTTGGGGTTCAGCCCTTCCTTCATCACTTTGCGGAGTTCAAATGGATAATACCGAGTACGAGAGCAACATAATCATTCAAGAAGGGCACTTCGTTGAGCAGTTTTACAACGAATCTTTACGAGGGGTCTTTAGTCCTGTTCAATATCTGAAGTTAGTTAAGTTCATTGTTTGGATTGGTTTGGCTAATAACTGGCACCTTCACTGCAACATGGATAGTATCCTTTTAAGGCTTGAATAGAACATTTCCAGGGAGACACTGGCACTTGTAAACTCTGCCATAAGAACCAGAGCCAATTAGAGATTCTACTTTCAAGTACTTCTCCAATTCCCACTTTGTCAATTCGTCAATTTCCTTATATGCAACATTCAAGTCTTTCCCCAGCTCTCTGTTCATCTCGATTTCTTGATGGTGCAACTGTGTTATTTAACCCAATAATTATTTGATAAGGCCTTCTCTTTTCAATGAAAAGTTGTAATTGTCAATAGTGCGTTGCAATAAATCCACCTGCTCCTTAGTAAGCTTGACTAAGCTTTACTTGCTTATCAGCGCTATGTCTATATTATCAATGCTTATCTCATGCTTGATTTTTTATTATTACACGATCGACTTTTTGATGTACTTATGTTGGGGATTTAGCTATGAAAGAGCATACTCAAGTCCTTGGTTGTATTTATTCTGATCGTTTGCTAAATTCTAGAAATGATTAATGCAACGCTGGAAATCACTCTGCTTCTCCCCTTTTGATATATATTGGTCCTCAGTTCTATTAAATTGGCAGTTATAATCATTTTCAAGGTCCTAATCATCCGAAGTGTCTGAAATTTGGCTTAATTCATTCTATTAATGGCCAATAATTTATCTTGGCCTGGAATTGTTCCATCGATTTTTAATATTGGGGTTTTTAATAATTATAACTGATTCTGACGATTGATATCTATTATACAGCTTTTTCTCCTCTCTTCATCGTGCATTGAACCAGTTGTCCTCTATTGAGCCTTTACTTTGCTATACACGTAGAAGTTAAAGCTCCCCTTACCACCTTGCATGCCTACTGATCGATGTTTTTGAAAGAACTCGAAATTCTGGAGACCGAGGTTTACTAAAGTCGTTTTCGATGTTTAAGTCCAAGCCAGTGCTTCTACCCAAGGGGATTGATTGATGAGTTTCACAATGCTTTGTCTGGTGCTCATACTCATGACTGTATCAAACACGTAAACGTGAGTTAATTTCATTTGAGTTGGCGTTATCAGGGATTGCATTGTTTCAATATCATAACAATAGAATTCGATTTGATCCAGAGCATTTACTATATGCTTGAAGTTACTATACTCGACTTTATAACTCCTCAGCTTTTCGACACAAAAATCAACTCTATTTGAAACGATTTCAATGCCAACACTTCTGCACTAATGCAAGAGTGCCACCTAAAAATTAACCTGCCCAAAACCTGAGCCCAAATCCAGAAATATCGAATCTTTGAGAACCCCAACTTGTAGAATGAGGACATAACTTTCTCAACGCCGCCTTGAGTGATTTCCCCATAACCAATTTGTGCTTTGCTCTGTCTTAACTGTACTCCCAACTCAAGATTGTAGTGGGCTCTGGTGACATGCATGTGTTTTAGCTAGTTCTATTAGTCTTTAGGCTTGACTTAATGGATATTCCCCCAATAGTAGGCTGAGTCCTTCTTGATATTCAACAGCATGCTATTGAGAGCTTCTTTCAAATCCTTTTCTTTAACTGAGGAATCGATCTCATTGATTCTATCTCCTGCCACTGACTACTCCTCCTATGAGTAGACTCTATTGAACGATTTGTTGGACTTCTATTAGTTTTATTCAAGGTGGGCAACAGACGGGGTTTCGGTAATCACAAGACGCTTAAGTGATTCTGTGAAAAATTGCGAATTCAAGCTGTAATTTTATTCTGATTGCGGAATTGCAGGTTATTTTTGGAAAAGCAGTGGCTGGTTGAAAAGAGATCCAGAAGAATAAACATCCATTTATGGCACAACATCCTGAGAGTGATTGATGTTCAATACGTTGCTAGTCATGGATGCTTGTGGCGAAAGTGCAGTAAATAAAGCCATTGCAGGATTGGGTTTGAAGATATCAGAAACTCCTGGAATAATTCCAGTGAAAAAGTCTAACTTGCTCTGAAACTTTGGCTTTATGCAAACTGGCTGAAACACATTTTGACTGGAAATTTTGCTTTGTAATTGCTGACTAACCTCTGCAGGAGATAATTATCTTGGTATCTCGTATTATATTGGGCGGAACTCTTCCAGGTTAGTATTAATGAGCAATGGATGACTTTGGTGTGAAGGTAAGGGGTTTCCCATCATTGGGTCATCATCGATAGATTGATCTGGGATTAATGCACTTGATTTGATCATCTCCTTTGGTGAATGTTCCACAACGTCAACATCACTCATGATTTCTTGCTTACCTGGGGGTAGCTCCTTTTGAGATTCATCGGTAATAGTTTCATCCATGTCGATTTGATCCTGTTCGTGGAATTCCTATACAGGGGTTGTGGGTGCGATTTGTACTTCCTTTTCCTCTTCCTCCTCAACATTTTCGACATTATCAATCATTTTGGCATCTAAACAATCAATGAAAAGAATCAGGTATTACCTTTAGCTTGAGATCGCTTAGTAACATGGGGTTTAGAATTAGAGACCTTTTGTTCCTTAGCTATGGCAATAGCTTTGGTCTTTGGGAGTACCAATTACTGCGGACATTTGTGCTTTCTCAAGCTGTCCTAAGATACTGCCTTATGGCCGCATTCGTCACAAGAGTGCGTCTTATGCTTCATTTTAAACTCTTTCCAATTAGTTTGGTGGTCCCTTTAAATGTGATCATAGTAATTAGAAGTAGCATTAAATATAGTAGGAACTTTGCATTCATTGGGGAAGAAGGGACACTACTTGCTGATTTTCTTTCTCTAATTTTTTGGGGCAGTAGACTTCATTTTAGCGATTTCAATGTGTGCAAGTTAAAATGAAAAATTAATTACAATTACAATGCCGCTCTGGGGTTTTAAAGGAGCGGCGTCAAATGGAATTGCAGTTAAACATTTTTATAATGGAGCAGCTAACCAGTTGAGTTTGGTAGCTCACGACTGTTAATACATGTGTCATTTAGTTAGACAGCTTGAATATACTCAAGAGAATTGCAATTGCAGATTTAAATGCCAATGGAACATTTCCAGACAAAGGTTTAATTATTAATGGCAATATTAATATAAGGAAGCTAAGATAAATATAGGAATGTAAACAATCGCTTTTGACTAAAGTAAAGCAGTATAGAATGAAGTGTATTATGATAGAATGCTTAAGTAATAAGAAGCAGTGATTAGTGAATGGATTAGGGTAAATGAATTTTTATGTTTTGATTATTTTTCAAGTGGGGGTTTAGGAGATTTGGCATATCTAGTACTCAGGACTCAGGCAACTTGTTCTCAAAAATGAAGCTTGTGGATTCTGCAGCTGCAATCGTATACCCAGAGTTCCTTAGAGTAGAGTTTGACATAGTAGGTGGTAGTTGGTTTGCACTTATTGCCAGCAGTCATATCGGGGAGGTTGAGAGCCTTCTTTGCCTTGTCCAATTGCTTTTAAAGTCTGGGCTTCAACTTGGGCTGTGCTATAACTTAATCTTCAATATCGGGATACACCTTCCTTTCTAGCTTCTCAGCATCATTACTCTTGAGTACTACGGCCTTGGGGTCAAGCAAAACCCACATCTGATCCTCCAGCTCCCTTGCTACAGCAAGAAGTCTTGATGCTTTGGTGCATTTATAACCCACACTCCTCATGGATTTGTTCTCCTTCAACCATTTATCGAGTAAGATATTCAGGCACATGAATCTCGAAGTTTGGGGTCTGCAAGGAATGTCAACGAAGAAGTTGACCAGCGATTGAAGTATCATGGCAATTCGCACCCCCTGAGTTGTCAATGCTCGTGCTGAATTAATAGCCTGTCTCGAAGGATTGCATAAAGTTTTCGCCTTGCGATTGAGCATGAACTTGCCAGGCTTCCAAACAATAGAGGTGTTGAACTCGACGACTGGGAACTTGTCAACTTTCAAGAATTCAAACACGTCAACTTGGATATCACTTAGAACTTTGAAATATGAAAGCTACTCGCTCACATCGCAATTGTATTCATCAATGAAGGAATGGAATAGCTTACTGAAGCTCTTACGGAGCTGGCCATTTAAATAGCTTTGGAACACTGTGGCTTTCAAAGCGTTGAAAATCTTTAAGTACTTCTCAGGCATTTTCTCTATAGTCCTTGGTGAGAGATAGAATAATTCTTACCAGTGGCGACCTCGCCATAACGCTTATTTAGTAATGAGAGGTAAGCTGTGTTATAGACCAGGTTTCTTAACTCAAGCAGCTGCTCTGGTTGCAGCATCAATACGATGTTAAGCTTACGTTCAATCAAGCCGTCGGCAGTGTCTTCCAAAATAGCAACTGCCTTCATTATGCTCACCTACATATGGATTTAAAATCAATGTCTTACTGATTTGTCTGGAATCTCTAGCAAGGTAAATGGGAGGAGAGATTGTGAAAGGTTCCAGTGATCCTTTAGCATGAGATCGAATTTCATTAACTTGACTTGGGGCTCAGGATAGTTGAAGAAATCATAGGCAGTGTCGATAGAAGAGCTATTCATCACTTGTAGTTGTTTGGATTCCCCAAGTTGATTCTCCTTGACTCCCTATAGTTGAAGGCCAGCTTAAGTATTCATAAATGAAGATGGGGCAAAATTAGGAATAGCAGTGTCAATCACGACTTCATCAGCGTCAGACTCTTCTATGATTAAAGGTTTGTGCATGCGTTAATGGTGTCTGCTCATTGTACTTTTAAGCATCCATTTGCCACAAACTTGGCAAGGAAGTTGGTCGAACTGGCTCTACGATTTTGCATATCTAAAGTTAATAAATAAGAAGGGAATCCTTACTTTGAGAGTTGGTTGCTACTCTGGTTGCTGGCTTGCTTCAACTGATACCTTAACATTTAAATTAATATTTTAGGGAGATAGTTGGCAGAGATTCATGACTGCTGAGAAGCAGTCTATACTGTAGTGGAAATTTTCCGTCTAAATAGAAATTGGTAAAGTATATAAAGAGTTTTGGGTTTAAGAGCAATATATTATATATTAACTTACCAGAGCCATGATTAAGGTAAGTCCAACCATTAATTTACACCTATTGCTGGGTAGATGCCGCAACCCATCATCATTGCGGCTGGCCATTGACGATTTTAGCCATGATTGCCCAATATTCATCGAATTGCTGGAGTGATCAGCGAATTGACTGGAAATTTTGTGATTTGGAACTTAGTTATAAAAATTGAATTCAGATTTTAGATTTTAACTATAAATTATTAAACATACCCCTCTTATCTACTCATAAACCTCATTATACCCCCAACCTCTCACATTACTCCCTTTAATCACTCAACACTCTATTTAATCATCTTATACTCATTCAATCTCAATCAATCAACTATCAGGGGTTTGGGGTTTGGGAGTTTTGTTGGCTTTGCCAACCATATTTTTGAACCCCCTCAGATCGGTAGGTCGGTGGCCCCAATTTCTGATCTGAGGCCACTTTTCAGGGACCTCCTCATTTCCCCCGGATGCACCATGAGGTCTACCCTTGAGTCTCAGATCGACCCCAAACCACTCCCAGTCGTCTAGAAATCCAAGCCTCACTACAGAAACATAAAAAAAGTTGGTTTTAGAGTTGAGGAACCGCGGATTTAGAGGGGGGGTCGAATTATTTTCAATTCCAAGTTTGAAAGTGCCTATACTATCTCTAACGGATTATAGAGTATGACTTATATGATTTTACAAAAATTATTTTCCAATCTCCTCCCCATCCCACCATCCCAACCCAAACATCGCTAATACACTCTAGATCGACGAGATAGAAGGAAAGAAGCCGATTGGTGGTGGGAGTGGCTATATCCCATCTTGAAATGTCAGGGCGGTCCTAACGGCCATTTTGGCCTTGAAATTTTCAAAAAAGTGCCTCCTCCTCACCCTTTGAGTCCAGCCCAGCTCAGGCCCATGTGATATCTATGGCGGCTAATTGACCAGTATCATTGATAACACTGTTTATTACAAATAACAAGTAATTATACGACAGTTTCAAGTAATAGGAGGGGTGGTAGGCTTCAAATACCAGGCAAATGGGTGCTTATTTGAACTTATTTGGCCTTGAGACCTAAAATACGGAACTTTTCCGGAACAGAACTTTGGCTTGGCTAACTTTATGACCCCTCCACCTGAATTTCGGAAATTTTGTTAGGATAACTAGTTATTGGTGCTGTTGATAAGAAAATAACATTAGGATAGATTAGAGGCGATATGGTAAGCTTAGAGGGCAGTAGACCAGCCCAAAAGTCGGGCTTTAGCTTGAATTTTAAGGTTAAAATGAAGATTATTACTTAAAATTAAGACTATAACTATTCAAACATGCCTCGCTGAGGCTCGATTGCTTTCAAGCAACCCTTCCCCAGTGCAATAAACACCAGAGATTGGCTGCTCTGGCTAGAGGACCTCTCGACAGATAAATATAGTTGTCAGAGTCAGGTCATAGCCACTCACAAAACCCTAAAGACTTAAACTATGAAGTAAACAAACAACTATATCACTGTGAGCCAGGTATAAACCTAGCCACCACTTAGCTTGGGCAACGAAGAAACGAAGTTTAAAACTAACAAACAAGCAACACAAGAAGTAACCCGTAACACGTGAGCTGCTGAAGAGATCTCACCTGCTGGTGACCTATAGTAGTAGAAGAAGTTAAGAATATGAATAGTACTTACCAATCCCTGGAACATTTCCTTTACTTTAAGTAAAAGTTGCTTTTAAGTTAGCTAAACTCAGACCAGCCTTTAAGTTCCACCCCAAAACACTTTAGTAGTAGTAGTACCAGCAACAGCCCTGCAAAGCCCTCGGCGAGGATACAGCCTGAGAGGTCTTACGCCACTTCGGCCTTCAGGGTATGTACCCCAGCCCTTGAAGTGAGAGTCTCTTACAGAGCTTAGGATTGCTGGGTTTTTAAGTCAAGTTTACTTGAAGTCAAAGTTTTGTAAAGTTAAAGTCAAATTTTCTATAAGTTGAACTTAAATATATAAAAGTTGCTCAAGGAGCTAAAAACCAAAGTAAAGTAATTAATAACTAAAACTAAGCAACAATAGCACAAATTTAAGCTAGCAGCAGCTAGATTCAACCTATTTGATTCACCATCGGTTCCTCCAACTTTCTAAAAAATAATTATAGAGGCTTAGCCTCCGAAAATTCGCGAAAATTCCGAATATTTGCTGAATAATTTTACTAAAGTAAAGTTAGAATTAATTATTGTTATAATAATTAAATTTTTGGTGTGATTTGAGTATTAGCTGTTTAGGATTTTTGTGGTGGCCACCACTATTTGCTTACTTATTACTTTTTATGAACTTTTTTAGATCATCAGCAGCATCAGAGAAGTTGGACAACAGCAGCAGATTCAAAGATTTTAGCAAAGGTAAGTATTTTTCCAAATAATCTTTAATAATCAAATATTAATTTGTTTAATTTTCTTTAGATTTTGCATCAGAAGATTAGAAATGAGCAGGAGCATCAACTTAAGATTCAGTAAATCTAGGTAAGTATTTTTCCTAATTATCCTTTTTTTATTATTATTATCTTGTGTAATCATTTTATAGGTTCAAGGTTGGAGAGAGAGGTGGGGTGGAACTCCCCACAAAGAGATAATTTACTTAATTACGCGCTTTACGGCACCCACTCTTTACGAGCTACGGCACCCAATTTACGAGCTTACGGCACCAACTTTACGAGCTTCGAGCACCCACTTACGAGCTTTATGCACCCATTTACGCGCGTTTCCGCACTTTAAGATTTCCTCTGTTTGTTTAAGATTAGGTGGCCACCTTAGGATTATTAGGTTTGTTATAGTCTGAACCTCCCTCTCTTGTCTTTCTTTATCATTATTCCTCACGGCTGGTCTGAGCTCAGTTTATTGCTGAGCGAGGGCTGGCTGCTAACTTGGCATTTATATACTTTTTATTCTCATTATTTAAACCTAAATTATTGAAATCTTGATTATTTATCAAAATTCTAAGATTATTGTTTGATTTTCAGAAAATCTAATAATTCTGAAAGTATTAAGGTTAAGAACCTCTGTAAAAGCTTAAATTCTTGCCTCCCTTAGTTTAGTTATTTTATTCCTCCCTATATTTTATAATAAAATCTTGATAAACTTACACTTTATGTCCATAAATTCTTTTGATAGTGTCATGTGCAAGGTCTAAAACCCAAAACCCTTTAGAAAAAATGATTAGCATGTTTTGGGGTTTTGAAATTAATTTGATTTGACTTACTTGAATTTCTAAGCCAAAAGTGAGTAGTAGTTTAGAAATCGCTGCCCAAGTTCTGTAATTCTGCTTTAACACCCACTCATCCTCAGCCCCTATGGCTGGCACTCTGTGCAAGTTAAGGAATGAAGCTTACCTACTTATCCTACTTCACGCTTCTTTGCCCTCCCTCCCTCCACAAGAAACTCACCAGCTCAATAAGTGTTCAGCAGAGCTGCATCGTAAAGCTCGATCCTATACTGGATTAACTGGCATTGTAATGAGAAGCAAGTTGATATGCTTACCTTCGAAGCAGAGTGCTCTCATTGAACAGTAACTTTAGCATGTAAAGCAAGCAGCTCACACCAGCTGCTCCAACTGCAACGCAGACCCAAGTCTTCTGTATATTGTTAATGATATAGGCAGATACTTACAATTGTAGCTTGGTCAAGGCACAAATCACGGAGTGCGATGACTCGATGTCAAGAGTGAAGTACATAGCAAGCACAGATAGCATCGCACTCTCCACTTCAACGTTGTAGGCATGCTAAGCATCATCAGCACAGAGAATTTATGAGCAAACCAGCCTCAGCAGTGAGGCAGCCTCAGTTCAGCAGATCACGACGATTGTTGCAGCGAATTAAAGTTTTATATGCGTGTGAAATTAATATTCGATGGGTTACATCGAGAGTGAATTAGGGAAGTGAATTAGGTATTAAATAACGTAAATTAAATCAAAGACTCTATATCATCTGAAGGCTCTGCTCTCAAGTGCCCCTCCTCTCTCTCCAGCATCAGCTGCAATGCCTCTTGTAGATCAAGCACAGCTAGAAAGCATGTAGGACTCGCCATTAGCAGGAGTGATGAGCACTCTCACTGGGTCGTTGTTTGAGGAGGCCACTGTAAGTTTGAACTCGGCTCCAGCCTTTACACTGATGTTGAATTCCTCGCACTTGCAGAAGAGGTCGCCTTTATGGTTCTCCACCTCGAAAGCATCGTCTTGCTGCAGATACTTGCGTTTCCTGTACACCTGCACCTAGTAAGCATTGGGCGTGTTGTGCTGGTAGACGAATTGCAGCCTGAGTGGTTCGTTCTGCTTGTCTCTGTAGTTTAGCTGTTCCATGTGTGCCTCCTGGTTTTTAATTTACTAATAATTAATAAGAGGGAATTATAATATAAAGCACTGTTGTAGTGTGAAGGGAATTCAGGCATTTTAACGCACTCTGCGAAGCAAAGCGGTTGATGGCATGAAAAGTGAATTATAGAAAGTAATTAATGAATAGTAGACTTTAGATGAGAAAGATTTAGACATCCTATATGTGTACAGTTGTAAAGTTTAAGTTTTATCAATATAAAATCTATGAAATAAATGCTTGAATATAACAAAATATAAGGAGTCTGTTGATCCAAGCTGCCCTTAGGTGAACATCATTTCAGGTTGACAGCTTCATCATAATCTCATTAATTCTACTCTTAAACATCTTCTTCTGCTTCTTGATTTCCAACGACTTGGTCAATGAGACCTTAGTCTCTTGCAGCTTGATCTTTGGCAGCCTGGTCAGCCTTAGCTTGATCTCCAACGGCTTGGTCAATGTGAGCTTGCTCTCTTGAAGCATTTTCTACTTCACTCATCTGCTTCTACTGAGTTTCATCATGTGACTGTGATTGAGAAGTCTATTTAGGTTTGGGTCCAGGGATGCTCATGTTACTAGTTTGCTGCTTCTTAAGGTGAGGCTGTAGCACAGATCTGCTTAAAAGGTCAGATCTCTGAGGAGTAATACCCTTACTAGTCGTGCCATCACTGGTAGAAGTCTCATGATGGGAACTACCAGGTAACTGGTTCAAGTTTTACTGAGGTATAACCCCAAATTGATTCTGCCCACGATTGGTAGAAGTATTACCAAATAAAGAATTCTCAGCCTCAGGTTTCCCCATACTATTGAATATTTACTGTTATTAGTCCTTAGACGTCATCATCCCCTGATTAAGATCAGCGTTTTGTTAGCTGGAGTCGCAATAACCATGGTTTTAATTTCTATGATTGCCACTTATCAATCCCAAGTTTCCGTCTAAGATATCATCATAAAGATCTGGAATTGTTCCATCATGCTCCTTACCCAACATGTCATTGTAACCTTAAGAGTTAGTTTATGGAACATTTCCATCACCAAGGAGTTAACCTTAGTTGATAGAGTGTTATGAGTCTGGTTCAATCTGTTGAATTTAAGTACCGAGTCCCTTATCTAGTTAATTTTCATCATCCACGAGTATGACCTAAGTTTTATCTTCATCAGTATCGAATTATTTAACACTGGATGGCCTCTACCTTGAATTGGAACCCGTTTGATTGCTATCCAGTCTTGAATTCGAAGCATTTGCGTTAGCTTACCCTCTGTTTAAGGATAGGACCTCTTTGCTTTGATTTTAAGAAGGAATATCAAGTAGTTTTGGCAGTTTTTTATGTTGTAAGAGCTACCTTTACTTTTGTCTCTATTGCTATCTGCGGTTAAAATCTTCAGCGTAATGCTTGTACATGTCATTACCAATCGTTTCTCTGCTCTGAGTTTACTTGAAGCCTTCATCTTGCTGGTAATTTTTCTGACCCTAGAAATCATTCATGCCATAGTTTATATTGCTTCTAAACATTTCCTTTCTGTTTAAGTTGTACCCTGAAGGAAGCTGCTGCTGCATCTGATTCATGTTAGTTGACACTCTAGACTACTACTAATCCCTTTGCTGGTGATAGTTTTACGAGTAGTTTTGGTGAACTCCTTCATAGAATTACTGTTGATTGGGGTAATTTGGAAATGTTCCGATAGGTGTAGTTCCATAAATTTCAGTAGGATTTCTCTGCTAGAATTAGTTCACTGATGAGAGAACTTGCTGGATTTGCATCTTGTCCTGGTACTGTTATCTATGTTGCTCATGTACATTGTCAAATGCTTGCGACTATCTTATAGAATGGGACTGCTGATAAGGATTTGCTTGGCTTGGCTGTCCATAATTAGAAATCCTTGAGGGAGTTTGTGAAAGTCTATAGCTCTGCATCAAGTCTTCGTCTTCCATTTCTACATCTTAGTCAGAATCACTAATCTATATCATGCTGTTGAGTGTAAGTCCTTCAAACATTACAGCGTTGTCATGATCATTTGAAAGCTAGTTAACTTTTCTGATGTAGAATGATGGGGGTTTAACAATCACTTTCCTATAAAGAAATGTTAGAATTTAAATCCACTTACTGAAGAGTGTCATTCTTTTTGGAGCTGTAGTGCAAAAACCTGTTCTTGAAAGCTTCTAAGTGGAGAAGCCATGGCGAGTTCTCAAGCAGAGCTTATTCTCTGGCAGACAGTCCATCTAGATTTTTGATTGGAAGTCTCTTTACTTGGTCTTTTAGGGCAAGAAAAATTTCGTCATCATATCTCTGTTGTTTTGAAAGATAATTATCTGGCCAAGGAGGATTTCTCTATGCTTAATCAGCGAGGCTTTGAATAAGACCCATTACAATATTTAGATCATCAGGGATCGACCAGTTGAGTGCCATTACGAGAGGATGGAATTCATTCTCCTTCAGTTGGAGATAACTATAGAATTTTAATCTAAAATATGCTTACGTTGATTCATAAATCTTGAAATACTCTTGGTAAGATTTATGGATAAGTTCCATAAAAGTATCATGAAGACTTTCGAGTACATCCTGTGCAAATAAAAGATCTTTCCTTGCGGTTGTGCGAAGCTCTGAATTTCTGGGAGGGTTTTTAACCAAGGTGACGAGCGTGTTAAACTGATAGATTGAGTTAATAATGCTTAGAGGCCTGTTAGGATATCCATTCTAAGCTACAGACACACCATTATTTATTTAGCCTCCGAGCATTTACCCTAAAATATTTAGCTAGCATTAAATTCTTACTTAACATATCAGAGCGTTCCTAAATAGATTTATTAGCAAATCTATCAACGAAATCAATAATGTATTCGAAATTCTTGTAGTTCGAAAGTGGGGTCTTGTAGTAAATGACTAAGTCATTCGGAACTTCCTTCCATGTCTCACATTTCGAGGCTTTTTCATAGGTGAGTCTTATCACTTGATTCTGAAGGTATCCAATTCCTCTATGCAAATCAATGTACGCCTGATGAAGATTAGTTGATGAGTACCTATAAATTAAGTTAGACAAATGGAAATGTTACATAGAAAAGAAACGCACGAAAAATTAACGAGCCCTGTATTGGAAATCGTCGTATTAGTATAGAATAGTCTTCTCCATTTCATATCTTAGCTTGCACCCATAGAATCGCACTTCGAATACCTGCTTCATACCTGTAGAGAACGCGGGGTCTTCAGTAAAATCATGTATAAACACCTGGCAAGCTTCTTTCAATTCATTATTCTTCGAATCGATACTTTTGGGGATCAACACAGTCTTTTTACTGTACGAAGATTTGATCGTCAATGATTTATCAGCATTCTTGCGGATGACCCCGAATATTGACTGAGGAATGTCTCGACCACGTTGATGGAAGATCAGCTCTACAATGATAGAGTTCCTGTCGTCTAGATAATCAGAGAAAAGCTTTTCGTTATCAGAAAACTATTGGCCGAAGCTGCCAAGCTCATAGAAACTTGCCTTATTGTAATCTATTGTACCGAGCCTTTTGAATACATATGTTCTAGAGAACTCATCGAAGACAAGCCAGTCGAGAGCATGCAAGAGAGGAAACTTCATGGGGTTCAAGAAGAGGGGGTTCACAATAGGCTAGGGGGCTGCTTTGAAGAGTGCACATAGTAGCATACAGAATGATCTCCTTTCGATATAAACCAGGCCATCGCTCAAGAGGTTCACAAGCTGCATGAGTTAGTCGAGGTAAGGAGTCGAGTGTTGGCAATTGAGCACTTTGCTGCAGAAGTTTACATTGGGATTGAATGCATGCTTGTCCCTGTACTGGTAATCCTTGATTCTGTTTGGTTAATGGATGAATCGATGAGGAGTAAACATTAGTCTGTAAACAGAAGCGTTAAAGAAGGGAGAACCAGTGTAATTGTACCAAGAAGACTCGAAATTATCCTGTATGTACTCAAAGCATTCATTAGCTTTCTGAATCATGAATGGGTATTGGAAATATTCTGAGGGCAGTAACTCTTCAAATCTCTCCTTGACATACCAACAGCGAGTGAATAAGAAATGGCTGGGGATCATGTCAAGCTTGTCCTTGACTTAGCTTTGAGATGCTTACTCAACATTTGAGCTTAGAGTCTTCTGGTGGTATTTCTTGCGAGAACTTAATGGGTATCTGTGTTGCTAAAAGCTGCTTTGATTGGCATTGACATTAAGCATTTACTGGTCTTCTTTTCCGTCATCGGGATCACCACCACCAATATTATTTTAGTTGAGTGAATTGAGAGAGGTTTTCTGTCTCTTTAATCTCTGCTTTTCATTTTCTTTTATCACGTCTGAAAGGTCTACTTACTCAGCTCTCTTACCAAGCATTCTCTTGTATGTTGTTTGAGTAATTAGCTGGACCTCTCGGTCTTTTTCAACGAAGCAAGATTTTCTTTTCATCTCAAGTTGATATTAGACCACTTTTTTGTTTGCAAAGAAGAAGTCAACAGCACAGGTTCCAGAGTTCAATTATTGGGAATTCTAAAGCATTTCCAGAAGAGGGAACTCACCGAAGCAATCACTCTTCGCGTATTTCTTTTCGAACTGGGTGATAAGTTAAATCACCTCTATAAAGTATTGAGAGGTTTTCAGGTCTTCCGCGATGGTGTTCTTGAGAATAGTATCATATTCCTCTTTTAGCTTTGCCTCAATCAATTCCCAATTGAAATTATCATTAGGATTGGGGGAACGCTTTAGTTCATGTTCATCATGCTTTCAGTAACACCACATGCAGGTCGTTCGTAGTTAGAAACTCTCATAGCGCAGCTGAATTGGCTTCCATAAGCTGATTTCCTGGTCTGGCTTTGGCGATGTCTGTCGTATCGAGTCTCCCTTTCCTCTGAATGGTCAGAGTTGTTAAAATTGCTGCTCTTTCTCACACTGTAGGGTTGTTTTTAGCTGGGCTCTCTCTGGCTTTGAAGTCTGCTTCTTGAGGGCTCTGGGGTATAGCAGTCTCTTTATTTGGCAAACTTGCTCTTGAAATCGCTTTCGAAGGTGGTCTTCTTCACTGAGGGGATGTTTCTCAGGTTGTAGGGAGTGATCACGCGTTACTTCATCTGTTTGGGGGATTGTTGATCATCATCATCCTCATCATCATCATCTTCAACATAATGATTGACTTGGGTGCGACTTTTCGAAGAGTTTAGGCTGCTTGCTGCTGGTTTAGGTAGAGGGTTGGTAGGTGATGGGTTTGCACTTTGTCCCCTTGAGGTCTTCTTCAGTCTCTCAGCTTCTTATAGCACAGCTTCATCTGCCAAAGCCTCGATTTCCTTGACAAAATCTTGTTCTGCGGGATCGTTGTACTTGGCTTTGAAAGCATTCAGAAGATCAACATCATTTTTGATCTCGAGTCCTGAAATCTTGAGGAGTCTATTGACATTTTAGTTGGTCGTAGGCTTGGTGAACTTCCTCTATTGGTAGTCTGCGGGCATAGGGTAATTAACTTAAAATGAACTACCACTGATGGTATAGTTGGTCTGGCTTTGAATTGAACCTTTCTGGATCTGAATGTTGATGTTTTTAGATTAAATCAAATCATCCATGTCCTTGCGGAATTATTCTGCCTCGGCGAGAGTGAACGTAGACTGAGTGGCAGTGTTAATGCTAACCTGACTCATGATCTATGAGACAAAGTTACTGGCTGGCTTGCAAACGTACTCGGTCAGGATAGGGTTCATTCCTTTGCACTGGATCAGCTTCTTCATGAGCAAGGCGATGTTGAATGGATTTCCTGATGCGAGGAATTCGAGCAAGGAACAGTTGAAGACCAGGTTTTGCTTGGAGTTCTTGCACTCCACAGTCACTTTGGCATGTTGCAGCATCAATCTGATGGCACGATCCCCTTACATAGCTGAAGAGATGTGCCTGAGTTTATCGAAATCGGTGTTGGAGAAGTTAAAAGTTCCTGTGGGAAGCAGGAAATCTTCGAAAATCATTAAATTAATTATAAAATTCTGAAAGATCGGACTTAAATCATAGTTCAAAATCTCAGAATGATTTTCATTGGTTTGATTTTTTAGTGTGATTTGAGTTATTAGTATTAACTATTAAACTTTAAAAGACTGTAATATATATAAACCCCTCACAAGGAACAGCACTTAGTTATTGAATGTTACATTCATTCAATATATCATCGATTGGTAGCGAACATTCATACAATTCCTTTTCATCGCAGTCGATTCTGAACTTTGGGTTTCTCTGCAATCAAGAGTTAGAGGAAATCAAGCAGAGTGCGCTGAAGCCATAGTAGAAGACTATACTCAAGTGGACATCTGTCGTGCTGGGCACCAACTTCCCCTCAATTCCTAAACCAGTGAAGCTCACTTACACCTCAGGTACTCTCCTTAACAATGGGTAGGTGCCGCCATCAACGATGGGCATTCTGGGTGGACAAATCATACGACTGCCATTGGAGAATGTTGAGTGAGCAGTATCATCGTTAGTCGATATTTCAAGTTTGGCAACTGATGACTAGCTTTGTTATGGCCTTGAGTAGTATCTTTGTATGATTAGAAAGCCATAGTAGTCTGCTGTGTAGTTGAACTCTAATGTACTGCATAAGGATCTGCAGATCAAGTAGAGCGATGAGCTGTGGTAGGGCCTGCAAGACTTCATGAAAGAGCAGGGTGGGGTTTTCGATTTATCAAATCGTGAGTACTCAAACCATTAACCATTGAATGGATCCTCCAAGAATCCTTACCTGAAACGTCGAGATGCGAAGCTGGCGCTAAAGAAAATCTAAGTGGTTTAACAATACAAGGTGGAGGGCATGAAACCCAAGGATATAGCACTCGAGATGGGTGTGGATCGACGATTTGTATACAAAGCAATCGAGAAGTTCAAGTATGAGGTGGAGCACAGAGTGCTGAATCCAAAACAAAAGCTCAAGAATGGGAGTAAGAATACGCGGAGCAACCCGCTCTTGCTGAAGGCGATTGCTATTATACTTGAACAGCAAGGCATCTACAAGATCACTGGCTGGCGCCTGCATCATAACTTGCTTGAATTGCAGAGTAAGACTAAGAATATAAGAACCTAACAGTGCCCAGCGTTGCTACGCTATTAAAAGTACTCCAGGAAAGTTTCCATTTACGATTTGGCAAAGCCCAGAACGCCAATGCGAAGTATAGAGACCCATCCTTCAACGAGAAGAGGCTTTGGGTGTCAAGACTGCTCGCGCAGCTATTCTTGGAGGACGCAGTGATCATATCAGTGGATGAATCCAACTTCAGGAGCGATTACATGCCTACAAAGCAGTGGAGTTTCAATTCAGCTGCCCTTCACAAGGAAAATCAATTATTTGAATCCTCTCTGGCCCCTGCTGTTGGTAAGACTGAGGTTCTCGTCACCGACGATGTCATCCAGTATGGCGAGATGCTGGTTGGCTACTCTAACATCGAATCGAACACATCTATAATCAATGGGGCCAGAAAGTATGATAAAATGAAGACCCCGAACACCCCATTTTGAAAGACCAAGTTTCAATTCAAGATGAAAGTGACCTGAAAGCTGAAATTCTGAGACCCCAAGCAATTCTGTGAACCCCTAGGTAAGTATTGCTGCTATTGCTTAACTATTTGAATACAGCGTCATCAGCAGCTCGAGGGATGTCAAATCTGA
>ARYC01017459.1:0-12200 GCA_000711775.1 Oxytricha trifallax | reverse complement strand
CACCTGAATTTCGGAAATTTTGTTAGGATAACTAGTTATTGGTGCTGTTGATAAGAAAATAACATTAGGATAGATTAGAGGCGATATGGTAAGCTTAGAGGGCAGTAGACCAGCCCAAAAGTCGGGCTTTAGCTTGAATTTTAAGGTTAAAATGAAGATTATTACTTAAAATTAAGACTATAACTATTCAAACATGCCTCGCTGAGGCTCGATTGCTTTCAAGCAACCCTTCCCCAGTGCAATAAACACCAGAGATTGGCTGCTCTGGCTAGAGGACCCCTCGACAGATAAATATAGTTGTCAGAATCAGGTCATAGCCACTCACAAACCCTAAAGACTTAAACTATGAAGTAAAAAAACAACTATATCACTGTGAGCCAGGCATAAACCCAGCCACCACTTAGCTTGGGCAACGAAGAAGCGAAGTTTAAAACTAACAAACAAGCAACACAAGAAGTAACCCGTAACACGTGAGCTGCTGAAGAGATCTCACCTGTTGGTGACCTATAGTAGTAGAAGAAGTTAAGAATATGAATAGTACTTACCAATTCCTGGAACATTTCCTTTACTTTATGTAAAAGTAGCAAAGTTAGCTAAACTCAGACCAGCCTTTAAGTTCCACCCCAAAACACTTTTAGTAGTAGTACAAGTATACGTACCAGCAACAGCCCTGCAAAGCCCTCGGCGAGGATACAGCCTGAGAGGTCTTACGCCACTTCGGCCTTCAGGAGGGTATGTACCCCAGCCCTTGAAGTGAGAGTCTCTTACAGAGCTTTGGATTGCTGGGTTTTTAAGTCAAGTTTACTTGAAGTCAAGTTTACTTGAAGTCAAAGTTTAGTCAAAGTTGTCAAATTTTCTATAAGTTAAACTTAACTATCAAAAAGTTGCTCAAAGAGCTAAAAACCAAAGAAAAGTAAGTAAATACAAAAACTAAGCAGCAATAGCACCAATTTAAGCAAGCAGCAGCTAGATTCAACCTATTTGACTTTACCATCGGTTCCTCCAACTTTCTAAAAAATAATTATAGAGGCTTAGCCTCCGAAAATTCGCGAAAATTCCGAATATTTGCTGAATAATTTTACTAAAGTAAAGTTAGAATTAATTATTGTTATAATAATTAAATTTTTGGTGTGATTTGAGTATTAGCTGTTTAGGATTTTTGTGGTGGCCACCACTATTTGCTTACTTATTACTTTTTATGAACTTTTTTAGATCATCAGCAGCATCAGAGAAGTTGGACAACAGCAGCAGATTCAAAGATTTTAGCAAAGGTAAGTATTTTTCCAAATAATCTTTAATAATCAAATATTAATTTGTTTAATTTTCTTTAGATTTTGCATCAGAAGATTAGAAATGAGCAGGAGCATCAACTTAAGATTCAGTAAATCTAGGTAAGTATTTTTCCTAATTATCCTTTTTTTATTATTATTATCTTGTGTAATCATTTTATAGGTTCAAGGTTGGAGAGAGAGGTGGGGTGGAACTCCCCACAAAGAGATAATTTACTTAATACGCGCTACGGCACCCACACTTTACGAGCTACGGCACCCAAATTACGAGCTACGGCACCAACTTTACGCGCTTCGGCACCAACTTACGAGCTTTATGCACCCACTTTACGCGCGCTTTCCGCACCTTACGATTTAGTCTGATTTGCTTGAATTAGGTGGCCACCTTAGGGATTTAGGTTAGTTTAGGTTTAGGGTTGTCTTGTCTGATTTATCATTATTCCTCACGGCTGGTCTGAGCTCAGTTTATTGCTGGGCGAGGGCTGGCTGCTAACTTTGCATTTATACTTTTATTCTCATTATTTACTTGATAATCTTTGAAAATTATCAAATCTAAGATTATTGTTTGATTTTCAGAAAATCTTATTATTCTGAAAGTATTGAAGTTAAGAACCTCTGTAAAAGCTTAAATTCTTGCCTTCCTTAGTTTAGTTATTTTATTCTTCCCTATATTTTATAATAAATTCTTGAAACTTACTCTTTATGTCCACAAATTCTTTTGATAGTGTCATGTGCAAGGTCTAAAACCCAAAACCCTTCAGAAAAAATGATTAGCATGTTTTGGGGTTTTGAAATTAATTTGATTTGACTTACTTGAATTTCTAAGCCAAAAGTGAGTAGTAGTTTAGAAATCGCTGCCCAAGTTCTGTAATTCTGCTTTAACACCCACTCATCCTCAGCCCCTATGGCTGGCACTCTGTGCAAGTTAAGGAATGAAGGTTACCTACTTATCCTACTTCACGCTTCTTTGCCCTCCCTCCCTCCACAAGAAACTCACCAGCTCAATAAGTGTTCAGCAGAGCTGCATAGTAAAGTTCGATCCTATACTGGATTAACTGGCATTGTAATGAGAAGCAAGTTGATATGCTTACCTTCGAAGCAGAGTGCTATCATTGAACAGTAACTTTAGCATGTAAAGCAAGCAGCTCACACCAGCTGTTCCAACTTCAACGCGACCCAAGTCTTCTGTATATTGTTAATGATATAGGCAGATACTTACAATTGTAGCTTGGTCAAGGCACAAATCACGGAGTGCGATGACTCGATGTCAAGAGTGAAGTACATAGCAAGCACAGATAGCATCGCACTCTCCACTTCAACGTTGTAGGCATGCTAAGCATCATCAGCACAGAGAATTTATGAGCAAACCAGCCTCAGCAGTGAGGCAGCCTCAGTTCAGCAGATCACGACGATTGTTGCAGCGAATTAAAGTTTTATATGCGTGTGAAATTAATATTCGATGGGTTACATCGAGAGTGAATTAGGGAAGTGAATTAGGTATTAAAGAACGTAAATTTAAATCAAAGACTCTATATCATCTGAAGGCTCTGCTCTCAAGTGCCCCTCCTCTCTCTCCAGCATCAGCTACAATGCCTCTTGTAGATCAAGCGCTGCTAGAAAGCATGTATGACTCGCCATTAACAGGAGTGATGAGCACTCTCACTTGGTCGTTGTTTGAGGAGGCTACTGTAAGTTTGAACTCGGCTCCAGCCTTTACACTGATGTTGAATTCCTCGAACTTGCAGAAGAGGTCGCCTTTATGGTTCTCCACCTCGAAAGCATCATCTTGATGCAGATACTTGCGTTTCCTGTACAACTACACCTGGTAAGCATTGGGCGTGTTGTGCTGGTAGACGAATTGCAGTCTGAGTGGTTCGTTCAGCTTGTCTCTGTAGTTTAGCTGTTCCATGTGTGTCTCCTGGTTTTTAATTTACTAATAATTAATAAGAGGGAATTATAATATAAAGCACTGTTGTAGTGTGAAGGGAATTCAGGCATTTTAACGCACTCTGCGAAGCAAAGCGGTTGATGGCATGAAAAGTGAATTATAGAAAGTAATTAATGAATAGTAGACTTTAGATGAGAAAGATTTAGACATCCTATATGTGTACAGTTGTAAAGTTTAAGTTTTATCAATATAAAATCTATGAAATAAATGCTTGAATATAACAAAATATAAGGAGTCTGTTGATCCAAGCTGCCCTTAGGTGTGAACATCATTTCAGGTTGACAGCTTCATCATAATCTCATTAATTCTACTCTTAAACATCTTCTTCTGCTTCTTGATTTCCAACGACTTGGTCAATGAGACCTTAGTCTCTTGCAGCTTGATCTTTGGCAGCCTGGTCAGCCTTAGCTTGATCTCCAACGGCTTGGTCAATGTGAGCTTTGATCTCTTGAAGCATTTTCTACTTCACTCATCTGCTTCTACTGAGTTTCATCATGTGACTGTGATTGAGAAGTCTAATTAGGTTTGGGTCTAGGGATGCTCATGATACTAGTTTGCTGCTTCTTAAGGTGAGGCTATAACGCAGATCTGCTTAAAAGGTCAGATCTCTGAGGAGTAATACCCTTACTAGTCGTGCCATCACTGGTAGAAGTCTCATGATGGGAACTACCAGGTAACTGGTTCAAGTTTTACTGAGGTATAACCCCAAATTGATTCTGCCCACGATTGGTAGAAGTATTACCAAATAAAGAATTCTCAGCCTCAGGTTTCCCCATACTATTGAATATTTACTGTTATTAGTCCTTAGACGTCATCATCCCCTGATTAAGATCAGCGTTTTGTTAGCTGGAGTCGCAATAACCATGGTTTTAATTTCTATGATTGCCACTTATCAATCCCAAGTTTCCGTCTAAGATATCATCATAAAGATCTGGAATTGTTCCATCATGCTCCTTACCCAACATGTCATTGTAACCTTAAGAGTTAGTTTATGGAACATTTCCATCACCAAGGAGTTAACCTTAGTTGATAGAGTGTTATTAGTCTGGTTCAATCTGTTGAATTTAAGTACCGAGTCCCTTATCTAGTTAATTTTAATCATCCAAGAGTATGATCTAAGTTTTATCTTCATCAGTATCGAATTATTTAACACTGGATGGCCTCTACCTTGAATTGGAACCCGTTTGATTGCTATCCAGTCTTGAATTCGAAGCATTTGCGCTAGCTTACCCTCTGTTTAAGGATAGGACCTCTTTGCTTTGATTTTAAGAAGGAAAATCAAGTAGTTTTGGCAGTTTTCTATGTTGTAAGAGCTACCTTTACTTTTGTCTCTATTGCTATCTGCGGTTAAAATCTTCAGCGTAATGCTTGTACATGTCATTACCAATCGTTTCTCTGCTCTGAGTTTACTTGAAGCCTTCATCTTGCTGGTAATTTTTCTGACCCTAAAAATCATTCATGCCATAGTTTTTATTGCTTCCAAACATTTCCTTTCTGTTTAAGTTGTACCCTGAAGGAAGCTGCTGCTGCATCTGATTCATGTTAGTTGACACTCTATACTACTACTAATCCCTTTGCTGGTGATAGTTTTACGAGTAGTTCTGGTGAACTCCTTCATAGAATAACTGTTGATTGGGGTAATTTGGAAATGTTCCGATAGGTGTAGTTCCATAAATTTCAGTAGGATTTCTCTGCTAGAATTAGTTCACTGATGAGAGAACTTGCTGGATTTGCATCTTGTCCTGGTACTGTTATCTGTGTTGCTCATGTACATTGTCAAATGCTTGCGACTATCTTATAGAATGGTACTGCTGATAAGGATTTGCTTGGCTTGGCTTTCCATAATTAGAAATCCTTGAGGGAGTTTGTGAAAGTCTATAGCTCTGCATCAAGTCTTCGTCTTCCATTTCTACATCTTAGTCAGAATCACTAATTATATCATGCTGTTGAGTGTAAGTCCTTCAAACATTACAGCGTTGTCATGATCATTTGAAAGCTAGTTAACTCTTCTGATGTAGAATGATGGGGGTTTAACAATCACTTTCCTATAAAGAAATGTTAGAATTTAAATCCACTTACTGAAGAGTGTCATTCTTTTTGGAGCTGTAGTGCAAAAACCTGTTCATGAAAGCTTCTAAGTGGAGAAGCCATGGCGAGTTCTCAAGCAGAGCTTATTCTCTGGCAGACAGTCCATCTAGATTTTTGATTGGAAGTCTCTTTACTTGGTCTTTTAGGGCAAGAAAAATTTCGTCATCATATCTCTGTTGTTTTGAAAGATAATTATCTGGCCAAGGAGGATTTCTCTATGCTTAATCAGCGAGGCTTTGAATAAGACCCATTACAATATTTAGATCATCAGGGATCGACCAGTTGAGTGCCATTACGAGAGGATGGAATTCATTCTCCTTCAGTTGGAGATAACTATAGAATTTTAATCTAAAATATGCTTACGTTGATTCATAAATCTTGAAATACTCTTGGTAAGATTTATGGATAAGTTCCATAAAAGTATCATGAAGACTTTCGAGTACATCCTGTGCAAATAAAAGATCTTTCCTTGCGGTTGTGCGAAGCTCTGAATTTCTGGGAGGGTTTTTAACCAAGGTGACGAGCGTGTTAAACTGATAGATTGAGTTAATAATGCTTAGATGCCTGTTAGGATATCCCTTCTAAGCTACAGACACACCATTATTTATTTAGCCTCTGAGCATTTACCCTAAAATATTTAGCTAGCATTAAATTCTTACTTAACATATCAGAGCGTTCTTAAATAGATTTATTAGCAAATCTATCAACAAATTCAATAATGTAGTCGAAATTCTTGTAGTTCGAAAGTGGGGTCTTGTTGTAAATGACTAAGTCATTCGGAACTTCCTTCCATGTCTCACATTTCGAGGCTTTTTCATAGGTGAGTCTTATCACTTGATTCTGAAGGTATCCAATTCCTCTATGCAAATCAATGTACGCCTGATGAAGATTAGTTGATGAGTACCTATAAATTAAGTTAGACAAATGGAAATGTTACATAGAAAAGAAACGCACGAAGAATTAACGAGCCCTGTATTGGAAATCGTCGTATTAGTATAGAATAGTCTTCTCCATTTCATATCTTAGCTTGCACCCATAGAATCGCACTTCGAATACCTGCTTCATACCTGTAGAGAACGCGGGGTCTTCAGTAAAATCATGTATAAACACCTGGCAAGCTTCTTTCAATTCATTATTCTTCGAATCGATACTTTTGGGGATCAACACAGTCTTTTTACTGTACGAAGATTTGATCGTCAATGACTTATCAGCATTCTTGCGGATGACTCCGAATATTGACTGAGGAATGTCTCGACCACGTTGATGGAAGATCAGCTCTACAATGATAGAGTTCCTGTCGTCTAGATAATCAGAGAAAAGCTTTTCGTTATCAGAAAACTATTGGCCGAAGCTGCCAAGCTCATAGAAACTTGCCTTATTGTAATCTATTGTACCGAGCCTTTTGAATACATATGTTCTAGAGAACTCATCTAAGACAAGCCAGTCGAGAGCATGCAAGAGAGGAAACTTCATGGGGTTCAAGAAGAGGGGGTTCACAATAGCCTAGGGGGCTGCTTTGAAGAGTGCACATAGTAGCATACAGAATGATCTCCTTTCGATATAAACCAGGCCATCGCTCAAGAAGTTCACTAGCTGCATGAGTTAGTCGAGGTAAGGAGTCTAGTGTTGGCAATTGAGCACTTTGCTGCAGAAGTTTACATTGGGATTGAATGCATGCTTGTCCCTGTACTGGTAATCCTTGATTCTGTTTGGTTAATGGATGAATCGATGAGGAGTAAACATTAGTCTGTAAACAGAAGCGTTAAAGAAGGGAGAACCAGTGTAATTGTACCAAGAAGACTCGAAATTATCCTGTATGTACTCAAAGCATTCATTAGCTTTCTGAATCATGAATGGGTATTGGAAATATTCTGAGGGCAGTAACTCTTCAAATCTCTCCTTGACATACCAACAGCGAGTGAATAAGAAATGGCTGGGGATCATGTCAAGCTTGTCCTTGACTTAGCTTTGAGATGCTTACTCAACATTTGAGCTTAGAGTCTTCTGGTGGTATTTCTTGTGAGAACTTAATGGGTATCTGTGTTGCTCAAAGCTGCTTTGATTGGCATTGACATTAAGCATTTACTGGTCTCCTTTTCCGTCATCGGGATCACCACCACCAATATTATTTTAGTTGAGTGAATTGAGAGAGGTTTTCTGTCTCTTTAATCTCTGGTTTTCATTTTCTTTTATCACGTCTGAAAGGTCTACTTACTCAGCTCTCTTACCAAGCATTCTCTTGTATGTTGTTTGAGTAATTAGCTGGACCTCTCGGTCTTTTTCAACGAAGCAAGATTTTCTTTTCATCTCAAGTTGATATTAGACCACTTTTTCGTTTGCAAAGAAGAAGTCAACAGCACAGGTTCCAGAGTTCAATTATTGGGAATTCTAAAGCATTTCCAGAAGAGGGAACTCACCGAAGCAATCACTCTTCGCGTATTTCTTTTCGAACTGGGTGATAAGTTAAATCACCTCTATAAAGTATTGAGAGGTTTTCAGGTCTTCCGCGATGGTGTTCTTGAGAATAGTATCATATTCCTCTTTTAGCTTTGCCTCAATCAATTCCCAATTGAAATTATCATTAGGATTGGGGGAACGCTTTAGTTCATGTTCATCATGCTTTCAGTAACACCACATGCAGGTCGTTCGTAGTTAGAAACTCTCATAGCGCAGCTGAATTGGCTTCCATAAGCTGATTTCCTGGTCTGGCTTTGGCGATGTCTGTCATATCGAGTCTCCCTTTCCTCTGAATGGTCAGAGTTGTTCAAATGCTGCTCTTTCTCACACTGTAGGGTTATTTTTAGCTGGGCTCTCTCTGGCTTTGAAGTCTGTTTCTTGAGGGCTCTGGGGTATAGCAGTCTCTTTATTTGGCAAACTTGCTCTTGGAATCGCTTTCGAAGGTGGTCTTCTTCACTGAGGGGATGTTTCTCAGGTTGTAGGAAGTGGTCACGCGTTACTTCATCTGTTTGGGGGATTGTTGATCATCATCATCCTCATCATCTTCAACATAATGATTGACTTGGGTGCGACTTTTCGAAGAGTTTAGGCTGCTTGCTGCTGGTTTAGGTAGAGGGTTAGTAGGTGATGGGTTTGCACTTTGTCCCATTGAGGTCTTCTTCAGTCTCTCAGCTTCTTATACCACAGCTTCATCTGCCAAAGCCTCGATTTCCTTGACAAAATCTTGTTCTGCGGGATCGTTGTACTTGGCTTTGAAAGCATTCAGAAGATCAACATCATTTTTGATCTCGAGTCCTGAAATCTTGAGGAGTCTAATGACATTTTAGTTGGTCGTAGGCTTGGTGAACTTCCTTTATTGGTAGTCTGCGGGCATAGGGTAATTAACTTAAAATGAACTACCACTGATGGTATAGTTGGTCTGGCTTTGAATTGAACCTTTCTGGATCTGAATGTTGATGTTTTTAGATTAAATCAAATCATCCATGTCCTTGCGGAATTATTCTGCCTCGGCGAGAGTGAACGTAGACTGAGTGACAGTGTTAATGCTAACCTGACTCATGATCTATGAGACAAAGTTACTGGCTTGCAAACGTACTCGGTCAGGACAGGGTTCATTCCTTTGCACTGGATCAGCTTCTTCATGAGCAAGACGATGTTGAATGGATTTCCTGATGCGAGGAATTCGAGCAAGGAACAGTTGAAGAAGGTTTTGCTTGGAGTTCTTGCACTCCACAGTCACTTTGGCATGTTGCAGCATCAATCTGATGGCACGATCCCCTTACATAGCTGAAGAGATGTGCCTGAGTTTATCGAAATCGGTGTTGGAGAAGTTAAAAGTTCCTGTGGGAAGCAGGAAATCTTCGAAAATCATTAAATTAATTATAAAATTCTGAAAGATCGGACTTAAATCATAGTTCAAAATCTCAGAATGATTTTCATTGGTTTGATTTTTTAGTGTGATTTGAGTTATTAGTATTAACTATTAAACTTTAAAAGACTGTAATATATATAAACCCCTCACAAGGAACAGCACTTAGTTATTGGAAATGTTACATTCATTCAATACATCATCGATTGGTAGCGAACATTAATACAATTCCTTTTCATCGCAGTCGATTCTGAACTTTGGGTTTCTCTGCAATCAAGAGTTAGAGGAAATCAAGCAGAGCGCGCTGAAGCCATAGTAGAAGACTATACTCAAGTGGACATCGGTCGTGCTGGGCACCAACTTCCCCTCAATTCCTAAACCAGTGAAGCTCACTTACACCTCAGGTACTCTCCTTAACAATGGGTAGGTGCCGCCATCAACGATGGGAATTCTGGGTGGACAAATCATACGACTACCATTGGAGAATGTTGAGTGAGCAGTATCATAGTTAGTCGATATTTCAAGTTTGGCAACTGATGACTAGCTTTGTTATGGCCTTGAGCAGTACCTTCGTATGATTAGAAAGCCATAAAAGTATACAGGGTAGAGAAACTCTAATGTAATGCATAAGAACCTGCAGATAAAGTAGAACGATGAGCTGTGGTAAGGCCTGCAAGACTTCATGAAAGAGCAGGGTGGGGTTTTCGATTTAACAAATAGTGACTACTCAAACCATTAACCAATGAATGGATCCTCCAAGAATCCTTACCTGAAACGCCGAGATGCGAAGCTGGCGCTAAAGAAAATCTAAGTGGTTTAACAATACAAGGTAGAGGGCATGAAACCCAAGGATATAGCACTTGAAATAGGTGTGGATCGACGATTTGTATACAAAGCAATCGAGAAATTCAAGTATGAGGTGGAGCACAGAGTGCTGAATTTAAAACAAAAGCTCAAGAATGGGAGGAAGAATACGCGGAGCAACCCGCTGTTGCTGAAGGCGATTGCTACTATACTTGAACAGCAAGGCATATACAAGATCACTGGCTGGCGCCTGCATCATAACTTGCTTGAATTGCAGTGTAAGGACTAAGAATATAAGAACCTAACAGTACCCAGCGTTGCTACGCTATTAAAGGTACTCAAGGAAAGTTTCCATTTACGATTTGGCAAAGCTCAGAACGCCAATGCGAAGTATAGAGACCCATCCTTCAACGAGAAGAGGCTTTGGGTGTCAAGACTGCTCGCGCAGCTATTCTTTGAAGATGCAGTGATCATATCAGTAGATGAATCCAACTTCAGGAGCGATTACATGCCTACAAAGCAATGGAGTTTCAATTCAGCTGCACTTCACAAGGAAAGCCAATAAGTTGACTCCTCTCTGGCCCCTGTTGTTGGTAAGACTGAGGTTCTCGTCACCGACGATGTCATCCAGTATGGCGAGATGCTGGTTGGCAACTCTAACATCGAATCGAACACATCTATAATAAATGGGGCCAGAAAGTATGATAAAATGAAGACCCCGAACACCCCATTTTTGAAAGACCAAGTTTCAATTCAAGATGAAAGTGACCTGAAAGGCTGAAATTCTGAGACCCCAAGCAATTCTGGGAACCCCTAGGTAAGTATTGCTGCTATTGCTTAACTATTTGAATACAGCGTCATCAACAGCTCGAGGGATGTCAAATCTGATGGTAAGGGTTCTATAGTAGCTTAAGAAGACTAAATTGGCAATACTGCACGAATAGTGGCTGGATCTGGAATTGTTCCATAAAAAATTTTAAGGCCAAACTCGAAATCGATCTTTCCATAGTTAGGGAGGAAATCTTCCGCCTAGAGAGAGCATATCTTTGATATAAAGGAGTAAAGCATCGCTGCCACCCCTGTCAAATGCAGCGACAAATACAAGTATACTCAGCTGTCACCTATCCTAGAAGCCCCAGAGGGCAGTGCTCAATAGACATCCCTGCAGAAGCGCTTCAGCGCGATCAGAATATAGAGCTCATCCAAGAAATCAAGCAGCTAACCATAAACCCCTCTCAAATCTGCTTCTGTTCTCACACCATTGGTCCAGAACCTGGCCAGTCTTAGACTATAATCAACTCAACGCAAGGGCAGCGAGGTATTGAGCGCGAATGGCAATGAAAACATGGCATGCATCACTCCCCGACGCTTGCAGCTGTCCAGCAGGCCTCAAAGTAGCAGCTAAATCACACAGAATCGACAGGAAAGTAAGCGAATTCTTTGGATATTGACACTTCTATAGATGATTCTAAGTTCCCTAAGTCCATTAAGGATAGTAATCAAGCATCTCAAGCTGTAGTCGATGCAGTTGAGGCCTTACCCTCATTCACCTATACTCCGATCGCAATCACGAAGCAGCAAGTCATCCAGCGGTTGGGGTCTTACGGGGTCTTGGCTCGAAATCTCTCAATCACCAAGGAATCCACTAAGAGATAGCAATTTTCGATGAGCTTTGTGGCAGCCATCACCAAGGACCAGCTGATCTCTAGTCAAATCATTGATGGGGCCTTCGATGCCGTGCTGTTCGAGAACTTCCTCTATCACACCCTGCGCCAGCTGCGCACAGACAAAGATCTCGCCCATAAAAAGATCGTGCTGCTCATGGACAACGCAGTCATTCACAAGTATTCAGAGGTGCTGGAGACTGCTAGGAAGTTCAAGGTCACTGTCCTCTTCAATGCAGAGTACTCACCCTGGCTTAATCCCATCGAGTAGTTGTTCTCATACATTAAGAGGCACCTCCGTTAGGAGCAAGCTGACAGCAAGTAAGCATACTATACCTAACTTTTCATAGGATCCACCTGGTGAAGCGGCTCTCGCAGATTTTGAAGGCCATGACCAAGACAGACGTCAACAAGCTCTGGGCTTTCAGCGTGAAGCAGTGGTGCAGCACAATCAAGCATGGATTTGTGTGAAGTTGGGCTGAAATGCGATGAGTTAAAGTGCATGGGGCTATTGAAGACACCAATACATACAGAAACAGCAGTTTAATCGTCAAATTTATTTATTAAAAGCCCCCTTATTA
>ARYC01017458.1:0-11988 GCA_000711775.1 Oxytricha trifallax | reverse complement strand
CTCCCTTAGTTTAGTAATTTTATTCTTGCCTATATTTTATAAAAAAATTTATTAACTTACACTCTCTGTTCTAAATTAGGTTTGATGTCGGCATGTGCAAGGCTAAAACCCAAAACCCTTTTAGAAAAATTATTAGCATGTTTTGGGGTTTTGAAATTAATTTGATTTGACTTACTTGAATTTCTAAGCCAAAAGTGAGTAGTAGTTTAGAAATCGCTGCCCAAGTTGTGTAATTCTGCTTTAACACCCACTCATCCTCACCCTATGGCTGGCACTCTGTGCAAGTTAAGGAATGAAGCTTACCTACTTATCCTACTTCACGCTTCTTTGCCCTCCCTCCCTCCACAAGAAACTCACCACCTCAATAAGTGATCAGCAGAGCTGCAGAGTAAAGCTCGATCCTATACTGGATTAACTGGCATTAGAATGAGAAGCAAGTTGATATGCTTACCTTCGAAGCAGAGTGCTCTCATTGAACAATAACTTTAGCATGTAAAGCAAGCAGCTCACACCAGCTGCTCCAACTGCAACGCAGACCAAGTCTTCTGTATGTTGTTAATGATATAGGCAGATACTTACAATTGTAGCTTGGTCAAGGCACAAATCGCGGAGTGCGATGACTCAAAGTAGAGAGTAGTAGTAATCATAGCAATCTAACACAGCACATATAGCATCGCACTCTCCACTTCCACGTTGTAGACATGCTATAGCATCATCAGCAAAGAGAATTCACCAGCAAATCAGCCTCAGCAGTGAGGCATCCTCAGTTCAGCAGATCACGACGATTGAAGCAGTGAATTAAAGTTTTATATGCGTGTGAAATTAATATTCGATGGGTTACATCGAGAGTGAATTAGGGAAGTGAATTAGGTATTAAATAACGTAAATTAAATCAAAGACTCTATATCATCTGAAGGCTCTGCTCTCAAGTGCCCCTCCTCTCTCACCAGCATCAGCTGCAATGTCTCCTGCTGATCAAGCACAGCTGGAAAGCATGTAGGATTCGCCATTGGCAGGAGTGATGAGCACTCTCACTGGGTCGTTGTTTGAGGAGGCCACTATAAGTTTGAACTCGGCTCCAGCCTTACACTGATGTTGAATTCCTCGCACTTGCTGAAGAGGTCGCCTTTATGGTTTTCCACCTCGAAAGCATCGTCCTGCTGCAGATACTTGCGTTTCCTGTACACCTGCACCTAGTAAGCATTGGGCGTGTTGTGCTGGTAGACGAATTGCAGCCTGAGTGGTTCGTTCTGCTTGTCTCTGTAGTTTAGCTGTTCCATGTGTGCGTCCTGGTTTTTATTTACTAATAATTAATAAGTGGGAATTATAATATAAAGCACTGTTGTAGTGTGAAGGGAATTCAGGCATTTTAACGCACTCTGCGAAGCAAAGCGGTTGATGGCATGAGAAGTGAATTATAGAAAGTAATTAATGAATAGTAGACTTTTGATGAGAAAGATTTAGACATCCTATATGTGTACAGTTGTAAAGTTTAAGTTTTATCAATATAAAATCTATGAAATAAATGCTTGAATATAACAAAATATAAGGAGTCTGTTGATCCAAGCTGCCCTTAGGTGTGAACATCATTTCAGGTTGACAGCTTCATCATAATCTCATTTATTCTACTCTTAAACATCTTCTTCTGCTTCTTGATTTCCAACGACTTGGTCAATGTGAGCTTAGTCTCTTGCAGCTTGATCTTTGGCAGCCTGGTCAGCCTTAGCTTGATCTCCAACGGCTTGGTCATGTGAGCTTGCTCTCTTGAAGCATTTTCTACTTCACTCATCTGCTTCTACTGAGTTTCATCATGTGACTGTGATTGAGAAGTCTATTTAGGTTTGGGTCTAGGGATGCTCATGTTACTAGTTTGCTGCTTCTTAAGGTGAGGCTGTAGCGCAGATCTGCTTAAAAGGTCAGATTTCTGAGGAGTAATACCCTTACTAGTCGTGCCATCACTGGTAGAAGTCTCATGATGGGAACTACCAGGTAACTGGTTTGAGTTTTACTGAGGTATAACCCCAAATTGATTCTGCCCACGATTGGTAGAAGTATTACCAAATAAAGAATTCTCAGCCTCAGGTTTCCCCATACTATTGAATATTTACTGTTATTAGTCCTTAGACGTCATCATCCCCTGATTAAGATCAGCGTTTTGTTAGCTGGAGTCGCAATAACCATGGTTTTAATTTCTATGATTGCCACTTATCAATCCCAAGTTTCCGTCTAAGATATCATCATAAAGATCTGGAATTGTTCCATCATGCTCCTTACCCAACATGTCATTGTAACCTTAAGAGTTAGTTTATGGAACATTTCCATCACCAAGGAGTTAACCTTAGTTGATAGAGTGTTATGAGTCTGGTTCAATCTGTTGAATTTAAGTACCGAGTCCCTTATCTAGTTAATTTTCATCATCCACGAGTATGACCTAAGTTTTATCTTCATCAGTATCGAATTATTTAACACTGGATGGCCTCTACCTTGAATTGGAACCCGTTTGATTGCTATCCAGTCTTGAATTCGAAGCATTTGCGTTAGCTTACCCTCTGTTTAAGGATAGGACCTCTTTGCTTTGATTTTAAGAAGGAATATCAAGTAGTTTTGGCAGTTTTTTATGTTGTAAGAGCTACCTTTACTTTTGTCTCTATTGCTATCTGCGGTTAAAATCTTCAGCGTAATGCTTGTACATGTCATTACCAATCGTTTCTCTGCTCTGAGTTTACTTGAAGCCTTCATCTTGCTGGTAATTTTTCTAACCCTAGAAATCATTCATGCCATAGTTTATATTGCTTCTAAACATTTCCTTTCTGTTTAAGTTGTACCCTGAAGGAAGCTGCTGCTGCATCTGATTCATGTTAGTTGACACTCTATACTACTACTAATCCCTTTGCTGGTGATAGTTTTACGAGTAGTTTTGGTGAACTCCTTCATAGAATTACTGTTGATTGGGGTAATTTGGAAATGTTCCGATAGGTGTAGTTCCATAAATTTCAGTAGGATTTCTCTGCTAGAATTAGTTCACTGATGAGAGAACTTGCTGGATTTGCATCTTGTCCTGGTACTGTTATCTATGTTGCTCATGTACATTGTCAAATGCTTGCGACTATCTTATAGAATGGGACTGCTGATAAGGATTTGCTTGGCTTGGCTGTCCATAATTAGAAATCCTTGAGGGAGTTTGTGAAAGTCTATAGCTCTGCATCAAGTCTTCGTCTTCCATTTCTACATCTTAGTCAGAATCACTAATCTATATCATGCTGTTGAGTGTAAGTCCTTCAAACATTACAGCGTTGTCATGATCATTTGAAAGCTAGTTAATTTTTCTGATGTAGAATGATGGGGGGTTAACAATCACTTTCCTATAAAGAAATGTTGAATTTAAATCCACTTACTGAAGAGTGTCATTCTTTTTGGAGCTGTAGTGCAAAAACCTGTTCTTGAAAGCTTCTAAGTGGAGAAGCCATGGCGAGTTCTCAAGCAGAGCTTATTCTCTGGCAGACAGTCCATCTAGATTTTTGATTGGAAGTCTCTTTACTTGGTCTTTTAGGGCAAGAAAAATTTCGTCATCATATCTCTGTTGTTTTGAAAGATAATTATCTGGCCAAGGAGGATTTCTCTATGCTTAATCAGCGAGGCTTTGAATAAGACCCATTACAATATTTAGATCATCAGGGATCGACCAGTTGAGTGCCATTACGAGAGGATGGAATTCATTCTCCTTCAGTTGGAGATAACTATAGAATTTTAATCTAAAATATGCTTACGTTGATTCATAAATCTTGAAATACTCTTGGTAAGATTTATGGATAAGTTCCATAAAAGTATCATGAAGACTTTCGAGTACATCCTGTGCAAATAAAAGATCTTTCCTTGCGGTTGTGCGAAGCTCTGAATTTCTGGGAGGGTTTTTAACCAAGGTGACGAGTGTGTTAAACTGATAGATTGAGTTAATAATGCTTAGAGGCCTGTTAGGATATCCCTTCTAAGCTACAGACACACCATTATTTATTTAGCCTCTGAGCATTTACCCTAAAATATTTAGCTAGCATTAAATTCTTACTTAACATATCAGAGCGTTCTTAAATAGATTTATTAGCAAATCTATCAACGAATTCAATAATGTAGTCGAAATTCTTGTAGGTCGAAAGTTGGGTCTTGTAGTAAATGACTAAGTCATTCGGAACTTCCTTCCATGTCTCACATTTCGAGGCTTTTTCATAGGTGAGTCTTATCACTTGATTCTGAAGGTATCCAATTCCTCTATGCAAATCAATGTACGCCTGATGAAGATTAGTTGATGAGTACCTATAAATTAAGTTAGACAAATGGAAATGTTACATAGAAAAGAAACGCACGAAAAATTAACGAGCCCTGTATTGGAAATCGTCGTATTAGTATAGAATAGTCTTCTCCATTTCATATCTTAGCTTGCACCCATAGAATCGCACTTCGAATACCTACTTCATACCTGTAGAGAATGCGAGGTCTTCAGTAAAATCATGTATAAACACCTGGCAAGCTTCTTTCAATTCATTATTCTTCGAATCGATACTTTTGGGGATCAACACAGTCTTTTTACTGTACGAAGATTTGATCGTCAATGACTTATCAGCATTCTTGCGGATGACCCCGAATATTGACTGAGGAATGTCTCGACCACGTTGATGGAAGATCAGCTCTACAATGATAGAGTTCCTGTCGTTTAAATAATCAGAGAAAAGCTTTTCGTTATCAGAAAACTATTGGCCGAAGCTGCCAAGCTCATAGAAACTTGCCTTCTTGTAATCTATTGTACCGAGCCTTTTGAATACATATGTTCTAGAGAACTCATCGAAGACAAGCCAGTCGAGAGCATGCAAGAGAGGAAACTTCATGGGGTTCAAGAAGAGGGGGTTCACAATAGCCTAGGGGGCTGCTTTGAAGAGTGCACATAGTAGCATACAGAATGATCTCCTTTCGATATAAACCAGGCCATCGCTCAAGAGGTTCACTAGCTGCATGAGTTAGTCGAGGTAAGGAGTCGAGTGTTGGCAATTGAGCACTTTGCTGCAGAAGTTTACATTGGGATTGAATGCATGCTTGTCCCTGTACTGGTAATCCTTGATTCTGTTTGGTTAATGGATGAATCGATGAGGAGTAAACATTAGTCTGTAAACAGAAGCGTTAAAGAAGGGAGAACCAGTGTAATTGTACCAAGAAGACTCGAAATTATCCTGTATGTACTCAAAGCATTCATTAGCTTTCTGAATCATGAATGGGTATTGGAAATATTCTGAGGGCAGTAACTCTTCAAATCTCTCCTTGACATACCAACAGCGAGTGAATAAGAAATGGCTGGGGATCATGTCAAGCTTGTCCTTGACTTAGCTTTGAGATGCTTACTCAACATTTGAGCTTAGAGTCTTCTGGTGGTATTTCTTGCGAGAACTTAATGGGTATCTGTGTTGCTCAAAGCTGCTTTGATTGGCATTGACATTAAGCATTTACTGGTCTTCTTTTCCGTCATCGGGATCACCACCACCAATATTATTTTAGTTGAGTGAATTGAGAGAGGTTTTCTGTCTCTTTATTCTCTGCTTTTCATTTTCTTTTATCACGTCTGAAAGGTCTACTTACTCAGCTCTCTTACCAAGCATTCTCTTGTACGTTGTTTGAGTAATTAGCTGGACCTCTCGGTCTTTTTCAACGAAGCAAGATTTTCTTTTCATCTCAAGTTGATATTAGACCACTTTTTTGTTTGCAAAGAAGAAGTCAACAGCACAGGTTCCAGAGTTCAATTATTGGGAATTCTAAAGCATTTCCAGAAGAGGGAACTCACCGAAGCAATCACTCTTCGCGTATTTCTTTTCGAACTGGGTGATAAGTTAAATCACCTCTATAAAGTATTGAGAGGTTTTCAGGTCTTCCGCGATGGTGTTCTTGAGAATAGTATCATATTCCTCTTTTAGCTTTGCCTCAATCAATTCCCAATTGAAATTATCATTAGGATTGGGGGAACGCTTTAGTTCATGTTCATCATGCTTTCAGTAACACCACATGCAGGTCGTTCGTAGTTAGAAACTCTCATAGCGCAGCTGAATTGGCTTCCATAAGCTGATTTCCTGGTCTGGCTTTGGCGATGTCTGTCATATCGAGTCTCCCTTTCCTCTGAATGGTCAGAGTTGTTCAAATTGCTGCTCTTTCTCACACTGTAGGGTTGTTTTTAGCTGGGCTCTCTCTGGCTTTGAAGTCTGTTTCTTGAGGGCTCTGGGGTATAGCAGTCTCTTTATTTGGCAAACTTGCTCTTGGAATCGCTTTCGAAGGTGGTCTTCTTCACTGAGGGGATGTTTCTCAGGTTATAGGGAGTGGTCACGCGTTACTTCATCTGTTTGGGGGATTGTTGATCATCATCATCCTCATCATCATCATCTTCAACATAATGATTGACTTGGGTGCGACTTTTCGAAGAGTTTAGGCTTTTGCTTGCTGCTGGTTTAGGTAGAGGGTTGGTAGGTGATGGGTTTGCACTTTGTCCCCTTGAGGTCTTCTTCAGTCTCTCAGCTTCTTATAGCACAGCTTCATCTGCCAAAGCCTCGATTTCCTTGACAAAATCTTGTTCTGCGGGATCGTTGTACTTGGCTTTGAAAGCATTCAGAAGATCAACATCATTTTTGATCTCGAGTCCTGAAATCTTGAGGAGTCTAATGACATTTTAGTTGGTCGTAGGCTTGGTGAACTTCCTTTATTGGTAGTCTGCGGGCATAGGGTAATTAACTTAAAATGAACTACCACTGATGGTATAGTTGGTCTGGCTTTGAATTGAACCTTTCTGGATCTGAATGTTGATGTTTTTAGATTAAATCAAATCATCCATGTCCTTGCGGAATTATTCTGCCTCGGCGAGAGTGAACGTAGACTGAGTGGCAGTGTTAATGCTAACCTGACTCATGATCTATGAGACAAAGTTACTGGCTGGCTTGCAAACGTACTCGGTCAGGATAGGGTTCATTCCTTTGCACTGGATCAGCTTCTTCATGAGCAAGGCGATGTTGAATGGATTTCCTGATGCGAGGAATTCGAGCAAGGAACAGTTGAAGACCAGGTTTTGCTTGGAGTTCTTGCACTCCACAGTCACTTTGGCATGTTGCAGCATCAATCTGATGGCACGATCCCCTTACATAGCTGAAGAGATGTGCCTGAGTTTATCGAAATCGGTGTTGGAGAAGTTAAAAGTTCCTGTGGGAAGCAGGAAATCTTCGAAAATCATTAAATTAATTATAAAATTCTGAAAGATCGGACTTAAATCATAGTTCAAAATCTCAAAATGATTTTCATTGGTTTGAGTTTTTAGTGGGATTTGAGTTATTAGTATTAACTATTAAACTTTAAAAAACTGTAATATATATAAACCCTCACAAGGAACAGCACTTAGTTATTGGAAATGTTACATTCATTCAATACATCATCGATTGGTAGCGAACATTAATACAATTCCTTTTCATCGCAGTCGATTCTGAACTTTGGGTTTCTCTGCAATCAAGAGTTAGAGGAAATCAAGCAGAGCGCGCTGAAGCCATAGTAGAAGACTATACTCAAGTGGACATCGGTCGTGCTGGGCACCAACTTCCCCTCAATTCCTAAACCAGTGAAGCTCACTTACACCTCAGGTACTCTCCTTAACAATGGGTAGGTGCCGCCATCAACGATGGGCATTCTGGGTGGACAAATCATACGACTGCCATTGGACAATGTTGAGTGAGCAGTATCATCGTTAGTCGATATTTCAAGTTTGGCAACTGATGACTAGCTTTGTTATGGCCTTGAGCAGTACCTTCGTATGATTAGAAAGCCATAACAGCATACAGGGTAGAGAAACTCTAATGTAATGCATAAGAACCTGCAGATAAAGTAGAACGATGAGCTGTGGTAAGGCCTGCAAGACTTCATGAAAGAGCAGGGTGGGGTTTTCGATTTATCAAATCGTGACTACTCAAACCATTAACCAATGAATGGATCCTCCAAGAATCCTTACCTGAAACGCCGAGATGCGAAGCTGGCGCTAAAGAAAATCTAAGTGGTTTAACAATACAAGGTGGAGGGCATGAAACCCAAGGATATAGCACTTGAAATGGGTGTGGATCGACGATTTGTATACAAAGCAATCGAGAAGTTCAAGTATGAGGTGGAGCACAGAGTGCTGAATCCAAAACAAAAGCTCAAGAATGGGAGGAAGAATACGCGGAGCAACCCACTGTTGCTGAAGGCGATTGCAGCTATACTTGAACAACAAGGCATATACAAGATCACTGGCTGGCGCCTTCATCATAACTTGCTTGAATTGCAGAGTAAGGACTAAGAATATAAGAACCTAACAGTGCCCAGCGTTGCTACGCTATTAAAGGTACTCAAGGAAAGTTTCCATTTACGATTTGGCAAAGCCCAGAACGCCAATGCGAAGTATAGAGACCCATCCTTCAACGAGAAGAGGCTTTGGGTGTCAAGACTGCTCGCGCAGCTATTCTTGGAGGATGCAGTGATCATATCAGTGGATGAATCCAACTTCAGGAGCGATTACATGCCTACAAAGCAATGGAGTTTCAATTCAGCTGCCCTTCACAAGGAAAACCAACAATTTGACTCCTCTCTGGCCCCTGCTGTTGGTAAGACTGAGGTTCTCGTCACCGACGATGTCATCCAGTATGGCGAGATGCTGGTTGGCAACTCTAACATCGAATCGAACACATCTATAATCAATGGGGCCAGAAAGTATGATAAAATGAAGACCCCGAACACCCCATTTTTGAAAAACCAAGTTTCAATTCAAGATGAAAGTGACCTGAAAGCTGAAATTCTGAGACCCCAAGCAATTCTGGGAACCTCGAGGTAAGTATTGCTGCTTTTGCTTAACTATTTGAATACAGCGTCATCAGCAGCTCGAAAGATGTCAAATCTGATGGTAAGGGTTCTATAGTAGGTTAAGAAGACTAAATTGGCAATACTGCACGAATAGTGGCTGGATCTGGAATTGTTCCATAAAAAATTTCAAGGCCAAACTCGAAATCGATCTTTCCATAGTTACGGAGGAAATCTTCCGCCTAGAGAGAGCATATCTTTGATGTAAAGGAGTAAAGCATCGCTGCCACCCCTGTCAAATGCAGCGACAAATACAAGTATACTCAGCTGTCACCTATCCTAGAAGCCCCAGAGGGCAGTGCTCAATAGACATCCCTGCAGAAGCGCTTCAGCGCGATCAGAATATAGAGCTCCTCCAAGAAATCAAGCAGCTAACCATAAACCCCTCTCAAATCTGCTTCTGTTCTCACTCCATTGGTCCAGAACCTGGCCAGTCTCAGACTATAATCAACTCAACGCAAGGGCAGCGAGGTATTGAGCGCGAATGGCAATGAAAACATGGCATGCATCACTCCCCGACGCTTGCAGCTGTCCAGCAGGCCTCAAAGTAGCAGCTAAATCACAGAGAATCGACAGGAAAGTAAGCGAATTCTTTGGATATTGACACTTCTATAGATGATTCTAAGTTCCCTAAGTCCATTAAGGACAGTAATCAAGCATCTCAAGCTGTAGTCGATGCAGTTGAGGCCTTACCCTCATTCACCTATACTCCGATCGCAATCACGAAGCAGCAAGTCATCCAGCGGTTGGGGTCTTACGGGGTCTTGGCTCGAAATCTCTCAATCACCAAGGAATCCACTAAGAGATAGCAATTTTCGATGAGCTTTGTGGCAGCCATCACCAAGGACCAGCTGATCTCTAGCCAAATCATTGAGGGGGCCTTCGATGCTGTGCTATTCGAGAACTTCCTCTATCACACCCTGCGCCAGCTGCGCACAGACAAGGATCTCGCCCAGAAGAAGTTCGTGCTGCTCATGGACAACGCAGTCATTCACAAGTATTCAGAGGTGCTGGAGACTGCTAGGAAGTTCAAGGTGACTGTCCTTTTCAACGCTGAATACTCACCCTGGCTTAACCCCATCGAGCAGTTGTTCTCCTACATCAAGAGGCACCTCCGATAAGAGCAAGCTGACAGCAAGTAAGCATACTATACCTAACTTTTCATAGGATCCACCTGGTGAAGCGGCTCTCGCAGATTCTGAAGGCAATGACCAAGACAGACGTCAACAAGCTCTGGGCTTTCAGCGTGAAGCAGTGGTGCAGCACCATCAAGCATGGCTTTGTGTGAAGTTGGGCTGAAATGCGATGAGTTGAAGTGCAGGGGCTATAGAAGACACCAATACATACTGAAACAGCATTTTAATCCTCAAATTTATTGATTAAAAGCCCCCTTATTACATATCACACTTTTAAGTTTTAATTTTAACTAATCAAACCAAAAATCCAAAAACCTCTCTCATTTTCGCTCATTCAAATCGTCATTTTGGCTCCTCGTCCATTAAAACGACCAAATTTGTTGCTCAAACAGTCGAGCAGGACTTGAAAGTTGCTGAGCTGGGGTTTTAAAACATGGAGAATACGACAGGGTCTCAAATTTCACAAAACACTCATCAAGCAACGAGTTCTTGACCATTTATGGTGATTCCACTCTCGATCGATGAAATTTGGTCACAGATTTTGATATCAGCTGATGATTTTATCAAACAGACAGTAAAATTTGCTACTGGTCATTCAACTAGTGAATTTGACAAAAAATTTGAAGATCCTGCTTTATAATGAGCAATCTTAGTTAAATTACCAATTAATCTCAAACATTGAGCTATAAGTGTTAAAATACAAACGAAATGTAAAGTTGGTTAAAATTAATATATTTGATTTGAATTTTGATTAATTTATACAATTTCCTATTTTTATCTATTTTAGCAATAGTACGATTAAAAGTCCTTAGACATTAAAACTTAAAAAGTTTTAATTTGTCTGATTTAAATTATTAAATATCTCAAAATAATTAAATTTTCGCTAAACATAATGGAGTCTCCTCCTCCAACAGCAATCCTGATATAGCAGTCTCATATCGAGAAGTGGGTGAGGTTTCAGCAGCTGCACCTCTTACACTGGGGATTTTGACGACAGTAAGCTAAAGAACAAGATGCGAATATTTTTCAGTGATTCGATGGCTACAAGAAAAGTTCAAGATTACGATGAAGACGATATGATTAGGAAATCAAGTATGAACCTGAGGCTATACTAATGCTTTTTATACTATACTTTTGCATTTTAAATCTACAACCACTCTTATTTCAACTTAGTCGCTTTAAATTTTAGAAAAGCTTAAAATGTAATTTATAATAAAACAAAGCATCAATGTCTTAGCATTTTAAGCTCAATGATCTATTATATAAATGTTTTGATAATTTTTAGATAAAAGAATTAAAAATTTGGGAGAAATGAAAAATAAATATACAAACAAAACCCATTATGTAAATTTAATAAGGAGATAATTTAAATAAAAATGAGAGAATCATCATTAATTTAAGCAATTAAAGTTGCAAACTTCAATAATTATATCAAGATACTTAAGAGTGAAGGCATAGAGACTTTTAGCAAAATATGATATACTGTAATTTCTATTCCTGGAGATACCCTTCTTGTACAATAAGCCCATATGAGATTCATAGTAATGCTTTGCTTCCTTTTTATTGCATAGCACATTCGGTTAATGGTCTTCACTCTTGATCTCGGCTCTTCAACACATTAATTTAAGTATTCTACACTTAGCTTCTCGATTGAGAATATTGAAATACATGTTGCGTAAAAAAACGGGTTCTAAAAGATGAAGCTAATAGGGCTCCATTGCTTTCTTAGTGGAAAGGACGACCACAGCCTTGGCTTTTGTTTAGCAGAGTAAATCTGCTCTTAAATAAAAGCAGATTTTTAATGGGCTTCATCAGAAAATGATCAAAAATCTTACTTAGAAAAATCAGGTATTTTTGATTTTGGGTTTTACAAACGAATTATGGGGCAAATCTTCGAATGACGGCCCTCCAGTAGCACCACGTGATTCTCCAAGAAAAGAAGCAGGGAGATGGAATC
>ARYC01017457.1:0-25952 GCA_000711775.1 Oxytricha trifallax | reverse complement strand
GATGGTAAGGGTTCTATAGTAGGTTAAGAAGACTAAATTGGCAATACTGCACGAATAGTGGCTAGATCTGGAATTGTTCCATCAAAAATTTCAAAGGCCAAACTCGAAATCGATCTTTCCAAAGTTACGGAGGAAATCTTCCGCCTAGAGACAGCATATTTTTGATGTTAAGGAGTAAAGCATCGCTGCCTGCCCTGTCAAATGCAGCGATAAATACAAGTACACTCAGCTGTCACCTATTCTAGAAGCCCGAGAGGGCAGTGCTCAATAGACATCCCTGCAGAAGCGCTTCAGCGCTATCAGAATATAGAGCTCCTCCAAGAAATCCAGCAGCTAACCATAAACCCCTCTCAGATCTGCTTCTGTTCTCACTCCATTGGTCCAGAACCTGGCCAGTCTCAGACTATAATCTAGTCAACGCAAGGGTAGCGAGGTATTGAGCGCGAATGGCAATGCAAACTTGGCGTGCATCACTCCCCACGCTTGCAGCTGTCCAGCAGGCCTCAAAGTAGCAGCTAAATCACAGAGAATCGACAGGAAAGTAAGCGAATTCTTTGGATATTGACACTTCTATAGATGATTCTAAGTTTCCTAAGTCCTTTAAGGGTAGTAATCAAGCATCTCAAGCTGTAGTCGATGCAGTTGAGGCCTTACCCTCATTCACTTATACTCCGATCGCAGTCTCGAAGCAGCAAGTCATCCAGCGGTTGGGGTCTTACGGGGTCTTGGCTCGAAATCTCTCAATCACCAAGGAATCCACTAGTGATAGCAATTTTCGATGAGCTTTGTGGCAGCCATCACCAAGGACCAGCTGATCTCTAGCCAAATCATTGAGGGGGCCTTCGATGCTGTGCTGTTCGAGAACTTCCTCTATCACACCCTGCGCCAGCTGCGCACAGACAAGGATCTCGCCCAGAAGAAGTTCGTGCTGCTCATGGACAACGCAGTCATTCACAAGTATTCAGAGGTGCTGGAGACTGCTAGGAAGTTCAAGGTGACTGTCCTTTTCAACGCTGAATACTCACCCTGGCTAACCCCATCGAGCAGTTGTTCTCCTATATCAAGAGGCACCTCCGATAAGAGCAAGCTGACAGCAAGTAATCATACTATACCTAACTTTTCATAGGATTCACCTGGTGAAGCGGCTCTCGCAGATTCTGAAGGCAATGACCAAGACAGACGTCAACAAGCTCTGGGCTTTCAGCGTGAAGCAGTGGTGCAGCACCATCAAGCATGGCTTTGTGTGAAGTTGGGCTGAAATGCGATGAGTTGAAGTGCAGGGGCTATAGAAGACACCAATACATACTGAAACAGCATTTTAATCCTCAAATTTATTGATTAAAAGCCCCCTTATTACATATCACATTTTAGAATTTTATAATCAAACCAAAAATCCAAAAACCTCTCTCATTTTCGCTCATTCAAATCGTCATTTTGGCTCCTCCTCCACTAAAGGTGTCAAATTTTGTGCTCATACAGTCGAGCAGGACTTGAAAGTTGGTGAGCTGGGGGTTTTAAAACATGGAGAATACGATCGGGTCTTAAATTTCACCTTACACTCATCAAGCAACGAGATCTTGACCATTTATGGTGATTCCACTCTCGATCGATGATATTTGGTCACTGATTTTGATTACAGTTATGATTTTATGTGTTAGAGAGTAAAATTTGCTTCTGGTTATTCAACTAGAATTTGTTGATAAATTTGTGATTCTGGTTTTTAATTGGCAATCTGATTAAATTGTAGTAAATCTAATACATTTAGCTATAAGTGTTCAAATACAAACGAAATGTAAAGTTGGTTAAAATTATTTTAATAAATTTGATTTTTGATTAATTTCTACAATTTCCTATTTTTATCTTTTTTAGCAATAGTACGATTAAAAGTCCTTAGACATTAAAACTTAAAAAGTTTTAATTTGTCTGATTTAAATTATTAAATATCTCAAAATAATTAAATTTTCGCTAAACATAATGGAGTCTCCTCCAACAACAATCCTGATATAGCCGTCTCAAACCGAGAAGTGGCTGAGGTTTTAGCAGCTGCATTCTAACACTGGGGACTTTTACGACAGTATGCTAAAGAACAAGATTCGAATATTTTTCAGTGATTCGATGTTTACAAGAAAAGTTCAAGATTACGATGAAGACGATGATGATTAGGAAATCAAGTATGAACCTGAGGCTATACTAATGCTTTTTATACTATACTTTTGCATTTTAAATCTACAACCACTCTTATTTCAACTTAGTCGCTTTAAATTTTAGAAAAGCTTAAAATGTAATTTATAATAAAACAAAGCATCAATGTCTTAGCATTTTAAGCTCAATGATCTATTATATAAATGTTTTGATAATTTTTAGATAAAAGAATTAAAAATTTGGGAGAAATGAAAAATAAATATACAAACAAAACCCATTATGTAAATTTAATAAGGAGATAATTTAAATAAAAATGAGAGAATCATCATTAATTTAAGCAATTAAAGTTGCAAACTTCAATAATTATATCAAGATACTTAAGAGTGAAGGCATAGAGACTTTTAGCAAAATATGATATACTGTAATTTCTATTCCTGGAGATACCCTTCTTGTACAATAAGCCCATATGAGATTCATAGTAATGCTTTGCTTCCTTTTTATTGCATAGCACATTCGGTTAATGGTCTTCACTCTTGATCTCGGCTCTTCAACACATTAATTTAAGTATTCTACACTTAGCTTCTCGATTGAGAATATTGAAATACATGTTGCGTAAAAAAACGGGTTCTAAAAGATGAAGCTAATAGGGCTCCATTGCTTTCTTAGTGGAAAGGACGACCACAGCCTTGGCTTTTGTTTAGCAGAGTAAATCTGCTCTTAAATAAAAGCAGATTTTTAATGGGCTTCATCAGAAAATGATCAAAAATCTTACTTAGAAAAATCAGGTATTTTTGATTTTGGGTTTTACAAACGAATTATGGGGCAAATCTTCGAATGACGGCCCTCCAGTAGCACCACGTGATTCTCCAAGAAAAGAAGCAGGGAGATGGAATCTCCGACTTATACATTTATTCCAGGAGCGGAGATAATCGAACATCTTTGTTTCTCATGCTTTAACAGAGCCATTCAACCAGGGGCTTTTTTCATGTCTTTGCCGTTGTATATCGTGCTTAAGTCACGCTCTTCTTGCATGCAAATGCTTTCTTTTAGTGCTTTGGCGGTTTCCTGTGGTGCATACCTGAATTTTTTCCCGATGCAGTTGAGTACCCTTGGCATTTTCCTTATGGCTTGATAAGAACATTCAGAAGATTAACCACTTTACATTATAAGAGCTAAGGAATTCTGAAGCATTTTCCATCTAGTTAAAGGCACTTTAACATCTAATCCAATGATGCTCATCCTCTCTACTGATTCAGAGTTCCGATCATTTTTTCGCGCCAAAGTGATCTTGCTGATATGTAAGGAGTGTCATTACTGATTCATGCTTGGGTATATGGCAGTACAAGACCTTCTATCTATTTTACTCTTGCAAAATCTTTATGCTTAATACTAGCAGAATTAGCTCGAATATGTTCGCAATATCATAGCTATCTCACTTGCAAATGCTATTAGGAACCATATGAATAATGTGATACACTCCTCCCAACTGACAAAAAAATCACAAGCATTGTCTGCCTTGCAAAAGATGATCACCTTATCGTTTGGAATACAGAGCCACTAATGCTCTATGCCTGCCTTGTGATGCTAACACTTGTAATGATTTTACATTAAAAAACAGTCATGTCTCTGTTCCAATTTCTTTAACCATGCAATGCTGCTTGTTGGGGAACCCTGCTACTAGTAATGACTTTATACTATTGCTAAAATACAAAAGAATAGGAATTTATAAATACATAAAATAAATAAACTGTCTATTTTTTAGTTTTAGTAAATTTAATTAGATTTATAATAGAGAAAAATGGAATAATAATGTGAGTTTCTATAGTATATGAACTTATATACTTTAACATGCTATGATGAAATTTATATTTTTAATTAATTTTATATTTCCATAATCATTTGTCATTCCACGGATAATGTGATTGTGAAAATAAAATAGTTTTTTTAGTTTGTTAGTAAATCTTAGCTTTTATCTTTGTGAATACTGTATTATTTAAGTAGCGCAATTAGAAATTTGTATATTCATATAATTTGAGAAATTCTTAAATTTAATGGGAGTATCAATGAAATTTGAAGTAATTAAGTATAATTAAGGTTGATAATTTCAAAAATAATCACTTACTATACGTTTAATTTGTAGAAAATGAAATACTACTTAGAGAGGTTTAAGGGTAGTTTGGTATAAACTGTTCCATTTAAAAAATAATGTCTAGAATTTTAAATATATTACAGTAATTAATTACTTTCTATAATTTTTAATCTGAAAAATTCATGATCGATAGTGGCACTTTAGGATACTAGAGATTGATTCGTAGTTCTCATCACCCTGCACTGGCAATCTTAGTTAGAGAGGGTTCCATTTATAGCTGTTATGATTAAACTATAATTCAGACCCAAAAAATATTTAACAGGTTCACTTTAAAATTTGGTTGCTTTTTAATTTTAGATTAAGGCTCTATATTTAAATAACCGAATATATTAGTAGTACTGTTAATAAACATAAAGCAACCAAAAGTTTAATAATAGTTAAATATAAAATTAATTTTAATTTCAAATTAATAACCACTTTTATCCCTGCATTTTTAATACTTTTATTATTAGTAAAGAAAGGTGCTCTCCACACTTTTTTAAAAAATCACATTTTTATTTGTAAAATAAAGTTTATTAACGGATTTTCATATAAAAAGGAGTAATTTTTAACATATAGATTTTAAGTAAAATTCAAATATGTCTAAATGTAAGCTATAAATTAGTATTAAATCACATTTTTTAAAGGAATAAAGTTATTATTACTCCCATTACTATGATTATTTATTTAAAACAGAATGATCTTCTGAAGACATTATGTCAAATATATGAATGATTTTTTTAGCAATAATTACTTCATAATCAAGAAATGCTGCCTTAATGGTTAAGTTATAATTTAGTAATTTGTTCATGTTCCTTATAATTTAGTAATTTTACTATTGTAATTAAACTACCATATAAAATTAACCACACCACATACCATATCAAACCTTCTTTTAATTGTGATTTAGAATACAATTTTAGTCTTTAAAATAACAATGTAATTAAATACTGTTAAATCTAATTTAAAAGTTAATATAAAATGAAATGATATACCTTTAACCGAAAGATTTCATAATAAGTAATAAATATAGTTGTTAATAGTCTTCAATTAAACAAAATAAAAAGAAGCAGACAACAAGAAAACTACTATATATATGGCATGATTAATAATTTTCAATTTGAGACTGGAAAGCCATTTAAACTAGTCAAAGAACTTACATGATATACACTCGAATTCAATATTTTCTTCTACTTTTATTTATAAAGAATATTATAATTTTAGGTTTAAATTAAATGAGCACTATTGAAAATTATATAAATTGAGAGATCTATCAGATTAAATTTGAATTTATATGACCATAGTCAGCACAAAAATAATTAGCAACTTGATAGCCCTTTCCTTCCATTATAATTTAGTTATTTACAATAAATATGAGGAATAACGCCCAGTATAAATTTATTAATATCTTTATTTGATAATATAAACTGTGTAATTTAGTGAAAACATTTCTCTATTTTCATTAATTGTAAAATGTAAATCTAATAATGGTGATCCACATTTGGGGCTAGGAGGCTCCCCGGATATGATAGTGGTTAAATCACTATATAAGAGTCAAGCCCTTGTTACCAAACATATCTGCTTGTTTTAGTGGAAACTGAAACTTCATATTATTCTTTTGTTGTTCGGTCCCCGTCTTTACTTGTTTTCTCCCCTGTTTCCTTTCTTTCCCTTCTTCTTGCCTTTGTTCAGTATCATTACATTATCACCCCTGTCTATATATGATTATCAATCATTAAAGTTTTGAATTTTTATATAGGAGCTAATCTCTTTTTAAGCGATATAGCTTTTGAATCTTGAGTTAATGAGTTAGACTAAATCACTCTTAAGGAAGTAAGAGTGATTTTTGAGGCATTAAAAGTTAATTTGAACTCTGTTTTTGAGAGGTTCCTACTTTGCATTCACTAGCACATAGATATTTTAGTTAACTCCTAAGTTCTTAAAGAGAACTAATGCTGTTTGTTTAAATAAACCAGCTGTGACTTCATCAGCTGCCAGAAATTCTCCAATTTAATCGTCAGTTTTAACATTAATGGTACTTTGAGATTCGTATGTGAATGATCCCTTATTTTTGATGTAGTTGGTGAATTAAATGAGTATCAAGTACTGTTTCGAGTTATCAACTTTAACCCAGATTGATACATTTGATTCTTTTGTATCAATTCTTTCTTGTAGTTTTGCTTTTGACATTATGTTAGTTTTTTTTTCTTCTGGGTTGGCTTCGAGGTCTAAATCCTATATCTATAAAGATTAATTTTAGGATCTTAATAATAAATCATTTATTATTTAATAAGTAATGGATCCTATCTTTTAATTAATAATTTCCTGAACTTTAGGCTTGAAGTACTCATAGCTATATCTGTATAGTTTTAGAGGAATTCAATCCTAGTCACTACACTAGATGAGTTTACATATGATTCTTCGCAATAGATTTCTTTGCAATCATCACTCCAATGTGAGTTACCATCGTCACATTCATATATGATTTTCTTTTTAATTTATTATATTTGGGTGAAGAAGTAGTATTTCTCGTTAAAAACTATTTAATTGTTCAATCACTTCTCTTAATTTGCTAGTATTGTTATCTTCCCACTCTTTGTTTACTAAATTTTACTTCTTCCAATTAAGTTGCTGCTTTCTTTTCAGATATGAAAGACCTTGCGAAGATATCAAGATTTCCTGTTAATAGGGGTGTTGCTCTGTTTTCTTAATACCTGAATGGATTTCTTCAACAATTTGTGGTGTAATATAAATCTTATAATAAATGAAGTACTAAGTTTAATAGCTTCTTGAAATAATGTGCATTCTTAAATAATTTGGGGAACTCAAATAGCGCTCACTTGGACTTTTCTTGCTTTAAGGGAAATCCTACTAGTATCTATAAACATATTATTCCAATATTAGATTTGAATATTAATTTTTAATTCGAAATTGGTTTATATTACTCTAAATATGGAGTAAGTTATCTGAAAAATTACGAATTTTAGACATCAGGGATTTAAAGTCAACTTTCTTGATCATGAATGGTCTAGAATTATTCGATATTTTTCAAACTTCAACACCGACTACTACTATTACATCAACAACTACTACTGCCCTAGACCTAAACCCCAAAAGATTTGTAAAATATGACCAGAAAATATCTAACTGCCACTATTTTGGCAATACTGTACTTTAAAGTAGAGATCAAAAAGATTCTGTGTCAACAATAATTATTATAAGAATCAATTAAAATCAAGTATTAATCAAATTTACATTTAATAATTTATATCAGATTTATTTCCACTTAACTAAGGTAATATATTGCATTATTTTCATGAGTATTTCCCGAGTAGTTCGAAACAGCTTGATAACTCTGGCATTTTGATTTAATGTGACTGATAAACCTTCATACAGCTGAAGATAACAACTGAATGAATGAACTTCCAATGACAGCTGAAGATAACAACTGAATGAATGAACTTCTAATGACTTCTTGAGCTGCCTAGACCAAAACAATCAGTCAGACTTAATATTTTCTTATGTAAATATATTTAATTTTATTCATTCATCAAATAATATTCAATTTGAGTGATTTAAGTAGCATCTCAAATACATCAATTTAAATTATCTCTTAAAGAAACTCTATACAAAGAATTAATTAAAAGGCGAGAGGCTTTTTGAAGACAATTAAAGCCAGAAATAAATAACTAAATCTTTACATATAGTTGGAATAGCCAGAGTTAAGTCAATCTATAAGAATCAATAACCTAAGTAAGATTTTCGCTCCCAAAGTTAATAAATGAGTTGTAAACATTTATTCTTAACTTTTTACATATACTAGATGCAGCTGCAATTTTGATCAATGCAGCAGAAACTAATAGCAGTCTAGTGAATTACCACTCACACAGTCCAGACCAATTGATCTTAACGCGAAGGAGTTATGTGTTGAACACTAGTAAGTATGATAAAATAGTGGACATTAGTAGTAGCTGCCAAATATATGCAAGAATTCATTTGCAACTAAGTAAATGCTTAGAGTAACCTTCGAAAGATAGACAAGGAAGGAACGAATGAAGGAAATGGTGCATCAGTATCGTGTTTTTTTATCATGATTGTAAGTAATTAAATATATAAAGCTTATTAATTTTAGAAATATAACTGATAATTACACCAGTTATGAATATTATATATTTAAAAATCATATAAAATTCCTTATGAAAAATCCGTTTAAAAACTAGTCGAAACATTAAAAGTTGCAAAAAATTATGACTTGTTAGAAATATTGTGTACAGCAAAAACAGAATAAGCGAGTTCAAGATTTAAATTAATCTCTGTGGAATATCTCGAATAACAGGATAAATGAAGTTGCTATCAAGTAAGCTACATATTTTATATCACATATTAAGTAAAATTCTTTTTTTTGCTAATATTTAATTAAAAAAACTAAAACTATATCAATGAAATTAAATTAAATTATTTCTATTTAAAAATAAATAAGTGGGAGAACATAGAGCAGTTAATCTGAGGAATTTAATGATTTATTTGCATATTAAATTCAAGCAGGAAGGTTGATTAAGTTGATTATGATTGCTGCATTATGTCTGATTTAATTTTTAAAATTTAAGAGAATAGATTTAAATGTAATAGAAATATCTCAAAAAATCTAAAACATTATTTCTGATACAGATTTATTTTGGAATTTTAATTCCAACTTTGAACGAGAGTATTGTGTAAACTGTTAAGTTTTTTCCTGAATTCTATAATTTTTTAATTAAAAAAACTAAGTTTTAACAAGTTGTATTAGTGGTTACTGTAGTTGTTATTGGTCTAGATATTAATGCTTATTTTCTCTATTCTCACGTTTTATTAACATATTTTTACAAGGCGAATCTTTGATATTTATTAATGAATTTGCAATTATAAGTGTTTTTGAACAAATAGATGTTGTATCTAGAGATCGCTAGCCCCAAAACAATTATTATCACCAATTGAGCGTCACAGAGATATAAAAAAGTTTGCAGAGGTTTAGATGACCTCGATAATGGCAATTTGAGCTTGAATAGAAAACTAAGGAATTTTTATTATAAGTGGATATTTTCAAGACCCATTAGACCATTCTGCCTTTTAATTTCTCAATTCTACATATTTCTTCGAATAAGACACACCACAAATTGATATTACTAGTATTATTGAATTCGAATTGTTACTTGAGATTAACCCATATATCATGAAATTTTGGATTTTAAAATTTTTAAATAAAAATTAGATATTCTACTCACAAATATCAATTAAAATAGCTCAAATTTAATAATTGACAATAATTTCCTCATATTTATGAACTGCGAAAGCTCAAACATGTTTAAATGTATAGTAATGGATTACAACAAAGTAGGAAAGACATTGATATGTTGGCAAAAGTCAAGACCCATTCCTTTTAAAAAGATAGTGAATTAATAATTTAATAAAAGTTAGTCAGATTCCTTATAATAATAATGAAAAATGGAAATTTCGAGGAAAAAAAACATGTTTTCTTCTTTATCATCGTCTTTATCTTTAAATATTTTTACAAATACGAATTCCCCTCATAGTGTGTCCCTTCAAAGAAACTGTTTTGTGGCATTTGTAGTCTAATCAGGAGGGACCACAATATATAATTTAAAGATATACTTTATATAACTTATTAAAATGCATTGCTATATGTCCATATGGGTTTGATATAAAAGAATAATTTAAATAATTATATTTTTTTGATTTATTTTATTAATTTTAAATTATTTAATAAAATTGCTCCTGCAGCCTTGCCCAAGCATTTAATTCGTACTTTGCGGGCAAAAATAGTAATTAATTTGATTATATATATATTTTTCTTATAAAATTAAATTGTTAAAATCTGAAGAAAAAAAACTTAACAATTTTCTTAATTTTTAAATTAATTTAAAATATTATAATATTTTTAGGTCAACTAGATAATTCGAAATGTAATTTTAGGATCTATAAATGTCGAAATCTTTTTAAAAAATATTTGAAATTTTCAAAAAGAATTTAATTTAAATTTTAGAATTATGAATTCAGTTTTTAATATAAATTTATTAATCTCATGGTAACATATTTAATAGAAATATTTATTATTACTTACATTCATAAAACTGTAATATTATTATTATTATATCACTGAAATTTCGATAGTAACAATCTACCACTGCCAACTTTTATCTTGTCTATGAGCATTCTTGCATGTAAAAAAATATGCACAATATATTATTAAGTTTATATAAATGAAAACATATAAAATCTTTTTTTCTTTTATAAATTTGAGTGATATATTAACATAGATTAAATAGTAAGAATTTAAGTTCAATTTTGTTTAATATCATTTATTCATGTTTGTTATACAGCAATTAATTAATTATTCATGAAATTAACTGTTATAAAATATACCAAATAAGTTTTATAAGTATATGTTTTTATTAGTTTTAATTGTAAGTTTAGAAGATCTTTCTTATAAATTTGTTCTTTATACATATTAGGAGTAAATAATAATATTCATGCACTTAATCCAATTAGAGATTTATACTTAAAAATAAAGCATTTTTGATAAATTTATAAAAAGAAACTAATTATGATATATTTTTAGATTTTGAACACTTCTTATTTTTACTGTTTATCGGGCATCTGACTTTAAATTTCTTACCAATTCATAGTTGATTAATCATTTGAAAAAAAGTATGTCATCAAATAGTCCGGATGTACTACTTAGTTGTGAAAACTTAAAATCTTTGATTCTAATTGATGAATAATTATAATATCTAAAATAAAATATAGCAATATTTTTCATATTAGATTAAAATTAATTAAATATTATATTAAATTAATTTGTAAATTATGTCATAAACTAATAATCAAATGTTATTGTTAAAGATTAAATGAAATAATAAATGAATAAAGAATAAGGGATCTTCCAAACTTGCTATAAAATATATTTAAAAAGATTTTAATTAATTTGTATAGTTATTTCTTTTTACTTTAAATTGCATAGAACCTATAAATTCATCTGTCTGATATTTTTATTGCGTTTTAGATTTCACTTTATGCAATGATTTTTATTTTTTTATTATTTGCAATTTTTTGCATCATATCTGCTATAGTAGATAAAAGATTTAAAGTATTTATATAGGTGTAATAAATTATTTATATCCTCAATTTTATTATATTGATAAATTATCTTCTATAATTACTTGAGTGTTTTTTTAAATTTAAATATAAATAAATAACTTATAAATTCAATGGTTTCTATCATCAAACGTGAAAGAAGTAAATGTATTTAGGGAAATTTCCTCAAATATAAATTTACTCAAAATAGCATGTATGTTATTAGATTTTAAATAAAATAAAAAACATGGATTTTTTTAATTTTTGAAGTATTAAGCTTTTAATTCTATGTTTAAATACTATTTATAGCATTCTCTCGCACACTAGTATTGCCTTTAAATGGAAATAATATAAATGGAATGTATAAAAAAATATAAAAATTAATTTTAAATTTGGTGCAATTAAATTTCTTCAATATATACGATTTTGGGTTCATTCGATAGTAAATTATAAAATGGTAGGACTATATAATCGGCAGAACTATTTTATCGCATTTAAAGAGCGAGAGAACTCGAATTTATCATTAATCTGATATAACTTTTTTAATATAGAGGATTTCAATAAAAGTTGAGTTCTCTTGATCCCTCGATAAGATAGAATAGTACACATAGCTGAATCATTTTTAAATTTTCTTTCGAGCGACCCCAAAATCATTATTATTGAATGAATAGGTTTAAGGATGTAATAATGGTCAACTCACTTTATAAGGGCTTAAATATGTTAATTTGACATTAAGTTCTTATAATATATCAAAATTTTTTATCAATTAATTTTTCAGTAAATTCCTTATTTTAAAGCAAATATTTTATAGTTAATAGTTGGTAATTTTTATAAATATGTCTTTTTTTTATACACAAATATACCCTTTATTAAAAAGATTTTAAATTTAATAAGTTATTATTAAAATTATAATATTTATTAGATTTTTTAATAAATTTTAGTTTTAGATTATGTATTCATGATATATAATTAGAAAAAATTGTAAATTCGGGCAAGTTGTAGAAAGTTAAATATTCAAATTTCTAAATATGAGATTAATAATAAACATTAATAAAAGTTATAATAATAAATTATAATTTTAACAACTATGTTGAATCTCTGGTTTGAGTGTAATGTATATGTTTTATGTTGTTTATTTATATTTTATATTATCACTGCAAAAGATGTTGATATCTAAATATTAATTTTTTCTTTAAAATTGTATTTATTTATATTTTTTTATCAAAATTATGGCTAGCTATCACGAAAAAACTGAACGAGATAGCTCGCCAAAATAAATAATAATAATTTAATAATATATAACATTTGATTTTTCCTTATTCATCAAATAAATGTTGAAGATTTTAGCTGCTTAACTATAAATTAGTTGTAAAAAGATTAAAGAAATAATTAATTATATTCTTAAGAAGGTGAATAATTTGTAAAATAAAAGTTAAATATTTTTTATGCTAGTTATTAAATATTTTGAACTTCTATTTTTACAAAATAAACTTCCATTGTAAAATGAAAATATTGCCAATATATTATTATAATAATAAGTCAATTAAATTAATAATATTATAAGTTTTTATAAATGTATTGGATAAAATCTCTCTATTAAATTACAAAAATATTATTTAATTAAATGGAAGTTTATTTTGTAAAAATAGAAGTTCAAAATATTTAATAACTAGCATAAAAAATATTTAACTTTTATTTTACAAATTATTCACCTTCTTAAGAATATAATTAATTATTTCTTTAATCTTTTTACAACTAATTTATAGTTAAGCAGCTAAAATCTTCAACATTTATTTGATGAATAAGGAAAAATCAAATGTTATATATTATTAAATTATTATTATTTATTTTGGCGAGCTATCTCGTTCAGTTTTTTCGTGATAGCTAGCCATAATTTTGATAAAAAAATATAAATAAATACAATTTTAAAGAAAAAATTAATATTTAGATATCAACATCTTTTGCAGTGATAATATAAAATATAAATAAACAACATAAAACATATACATTACACTCAAACCAGAGATTCAACATAGTTGTTAAAATTATAATTTATTATTATAACTTTTATTAATGTTTATTATTAATCTCATATTTAGAAATTTGAATATTTAACTTTCTACAACTTGCCCGAATTTACAATTTTTTCTAAATAATGAAAGTTAATTTATAACAATTAATAATTTAACAACCTATCTCGCACCTTCTCTATTGGATGGACATGGCAAAATAATTTTCAAAGAATGATTATGTACTTTTACTACGGTTCAGGACGTTGAGTCCTACAAATCGATCGAAATTAAATTATAAGCCTGGGGATATAGACAAGATTGTTGGGCTTACAAAGCATTAGGTTGCATTAAAAACCCCAAACCCCTTAGTGAGGTTTATAAGTGCTTTGATTTGTAGGATATAGTTTGGTCTTATTGGGGTTAGTAGAGAAATTAGGCCAATTTGCAAAATGAGAAATAGAAATTAGCGAAATTTAGGGTCTATTTATGATGAGTAATATTTAGATTTACTGCTTAAGCTTGGGTATGGTACAAGTATTAATATGGACTTAGTCAAACCTGTATTGAATTATGCAGCTATAGCAAAGCTCCTGGGCAAGAATGCCTCAACAGTTAGGTATCATTGCTTGTTAGCTGTTTAGCATTATAATTCAGGCACTTGAAAGCATCCTGCAAGAAAATAAAAGTTCTCACAGCACCATATTGACTACCTCTGCGACTCGAAGACTTTAAAGTATTGGGCACACTTTCCACTAGACTAGCGAGCTGTGATGTTTCATCGCAAGTATCCTGACAAGCGTATCTCTCCATAAACTATAGCCAACATTTATAGAAGAAATGGTATTACTTTCAAGACTGTCAACAGAGAGTGATTGATTTTACAGTGCCATTTTATAGTAATAATTTAAACTATATATATGATTAAATGCAGAGGACTATTGTTTTGACAATAACATTAAGTTCATACAAGCTGATGAAGCTGTGTTTGCTTTCAACACCTTTACTAATAAGTGTTGGTATAAGAAGTATGATAATATAGAAGTCTACGATTAGAAAGTAAAGGTTGTAACCCATTCAATTTTAGCTGGTATTAGCGAAAATTCAGGCTTAAAAAGTTATGTTATTCATCCTCTCTCTATTAAGCGAGAGTATTAATAGAGTTCCTACATAAGTTGAGAGATAAATACAACGATTAGGAGATCATCCTGTTTGTTGACAACCTCTCAGTTCATAAGACTAAGGAGTCTAAGAAAGCTTATGAAGAGTTAAACATAACTCCTGTATATAACGTTCCCTGTAGCCCACAGTTTAATGGAATTGAATTCTATTGGAGTTAGATTAAGACTCACTACAAGAAACTGCTGCTGTATCACCTTATGGATGACTTGCCCATCGATACAGTAGACTTGATTCAGAGTAGCTGCAAGAGAGTAAGAATAGATAAGATAACAGTTTGGGCGAGAGAAGGAAGAATGAATGTTTATAAATAAGTTTTAGATTTAAATTAATGAATAAGTTCACATATTAAATTAACCCAGAAAGGGATTAGGCTTCTCCCTCTTCTCCTCTTCTTATGGCTTGCTTGGGCCCATATTTCTTCTCTTAGTGCCAGCTCCTACATCTATGTTCATTTAATCTGGCTTTTAAATAATTTTATAAAGTCTCTTGCTCACTTCATGAATAGACTATGATTTTCTCTCTCTGTGAACCTTTTGCATGTTCTTTCATTAGGAATATACCAGTTCCAGGTTTCCCTAAAAAGTTATGAATCAAAGCTTACTTGAGAAGTATGGATTCTTCTAAAGCTCCGCAAGCCAGGTCTCGCTTATTAGTATGCCTTGATTCTTTTAATCTTCAAGAGAAATAGAGTAGCGTTTCTTGTGAGCTTCTTTAATGATCTCTCTGAGATAGCTCTCTCTTAAAGTGCCAAGAACACCAAAGAAGAAGCTCCTTTCTGGAAATTTGTTTGAGACTTGTTTCTTGGTAGCAAGATAAACTTCCAACTCTTCATCTTTCATCGCTTCCTCGTAGAGATTAGTGACTGAAATCTCTGGGTAGTTTTGTTTTTTTATCAACTTAATTTCATTGTTTTTGAAGGCTTTCTTCTCATCACAGAGTATCGCTTTTAAGAATGAGATTTTGGTACCTTTCATCTTTGGAAGGAACAAATTCACTATTGTATATGATAAAGTATATGTCACATGCTTACCATGCTGAGTGAGGTATCGATAGAGATCTTCCTAGCTTCGAAATCTTGAGATCATTTCTTAAGCTTCAACCCTCTTCATTGCATACTTATAGATTCCATCCTTGTTCCTTCTCTTCTAATTGAATTTCATATTATAATATTTATAGTTCTGGATCCTACTGCTTAAAATCTTAGTATTAAATAAAGGCATCTTAAAGGAGGTCAACCTGGTAAGGATACGTGGAGAAAGTTGGCAGAAGCTGTAACAAACTTCAGAGATTGATCTCCATTTTTATCAATTTAGTTCCATTAAATTAGTACTAAATTTTTTATTATTTTATTAGTACTTGTACTAATTCGGTTTAATTTTAATTGGTACCAATTTGATAGTACCAAAACTTAATTAGTACCTAGTTTTAAACTAGTGAGGTTTTGATGGAAAAGTTCCAAATTGGTTCAAAACCTAATTGGTACCTGTACCATAATAAATTTTATTTAAGTTGGTACCAAAATTAAAATATTAAGCATGAAATTAGAAAAATTATAGTTATAAACTAAGCATAAATATGATCTCTAATACTTCAAAATCAATTATTATTTGTACATTGCCAACTCCTGTACAGAGTAACTATAACTAGAGAGGTTATTAGAGCTATATAATAGAAATTTAAATTTAAATTTAAAAATAGCGGCTAACTTAAATCGAAAAGCAGTTTCTCTTAGCAGTGGATAATCATAGCTAAACTTTGGCTCAACTAAAATGCCAGATGTTATATATGTTGATAGACAGAAAAGATAAGAATCGATGAACTAACCTGCAGGCAATACAATTCTAGCCTGCTTCCAAGCAAAAGCTATGAGCATTCCTGCATTGAATGCAATTAATCTAAGTAGTTGTATTTAGAATTACTTGCATATAAGTGTTCCTAACAAAGCAAAGTTATAGTGGTTGATAAGTATGCATACAAGGTGTACCCTTTCAGCTATCTCCTTAAGAACGAGCAATACTAAAATGAGTTTGCTAACGAATATAATATTCTTAGAGAGGCATAGAGAAAAGATTGCAAGAACTTGCTTAAGCTAGATGGTGTTATTTTAAGCTATGGTTTTATCCCACTGAGACTTAAGAAATATGAAATGACTCTGAGAGATTATTTATATCATAACAGATACCCAGATGATTTGAATTGTATACTATCAGATATGATAAAGGGTGTCAAGGAGATGCATGAACTTGGATATGTACATAGAGATTTGAAACCTGAAAATGTAATACTGAACCTCTGCACTTCAGAAGTCGTAGTTATCGATTTAAATAGAGCCTTAAGATAAGAGATAGCATCTTTAGCAAAGGTTCTTGCTACTACTGGCTACTTCCCAATAAGAGAGAAGTGGACAAATGGATCAATTTAGTGGGATATATATGGGCAGTAACAGCTATAATTTTAGAGGTGACATAGAATCAAAACCCTAACAGTAGTTTGATTGATAAAAGTAGACTATTTGTGCATACTTTATTAGGGTTTTAATAGGGTTTATGTAGGGGTTTAATGTTTAAATATTAGTAATTGAAGTCAGTATAACAAGCGAGTTTTTAAAATATTTAACACAAACATAAGCTTAGAGTCATGTGGCAATTCTCTGAATTTTATCTTTCTAAGTTGATGTTTGATTGTTTCTATTGTTTGTTAATTCTCTTAGCTTGGCTTGATAATAGTTGAGTATGCAAGTTCTCTGAGACCTCCATTTATTTTATTTTTATCGAGATATTGTTTGATTCTCTGCTTAGAATCTCTCTCACTACTGCAGCTAAAGTAATCGTTTCTTGGCATGTCGCTCTCTTTTATTATTACTGCTAGAGCCCAGATATCCCATTATATATCTCCATCTCTCCAATCCTCACTCTCTGGGAAATATCAAGGAGTGCCGTATACATTTCCTTATGCAGAGGCTTGCACTCTTTGAGCTCTGTTGAAGTCAATAATGTAAACTCTAAGAGGCTAAAAGTTCATCATGATGTTCTCTAGCTTTAAGTCTCTATGAATATAACCTAGCTTTTGAAGCTCTTCTATCCCCTCATTTATCTGCTATACTATCGACCTAAATTATCTCTGACATCTATTGTCAGATAAGAACTCTCTGTAAGTCATTTCAAGTAAAGGAAACCTGAAGCCTACATGATCTTTACCAAATAAAATAGCATCAAGCTAGATGATATGCCTGCACTCATTTAACTTTGCCTTTTAAAGAGCATAATACTCATTAGCAAATTTCATTTTGAACTTGTCATCATAAAGGAGGTAATTGAAAGGATATATCTTCTAAGCATATTAGTCATCTGTAATGACTCTCTTCTCTATTTTATCTTCAAGAGTGAGGTAGCCTTCAAGGCAAGAATCTAAGTCAATAATTTTTAATATGGGAATCTTCATTACCTCTATTTTAACCATGATTTTATTGATCTCAGAGACTGGAAAGTTCTTGACTGCTTTCTTCATTTTTACTTACTTCTAGACTTCAACTCTAAGAGACTCCACTGGATTTCTTGATCTTCTCTTTTAGAGGAATCTATTCCCTGTAGATTCATGAATAAAGACAAAACTTTAATTGTGCTTTTTCTTTAAGTGCACTTTGAGGTCTCTAGTATGAGAATATGGCTTCTCACAGAACTCACAGACATACTTCCCATCTTTCGTTTAATGCTTGAGATATAACCTTAGCATATCGTTGTGTATATCTCTCAAGTGTCTCTTATAAGTTGACTTGTAAGGGAATACTTTATTGCATTCTTTACATTAATAGTCAACTTTGGCTGTTATTTATTCATGCTCTATGGCGGGTTGTTTAACCTCCTTCTCAATTTGCACAGCTTCTATGATAACCTCCTACTTAACTTATATTTAAATCTCAAAGCTAGACTGGTCAAAGTTGTCATAAGTAGGGTCCCACTGAGTACAAGCGTCTCTGGTCTCTACTTTTCTTGGTTGCTGGAATGATAATTTTTATTAACTTTACCCAAGTAATGCCGCTTTTCTTAACAGGTTAGCGCTCATTTTAATTGTCTGATATTGAGCGAGTATAATCGAAATGAGGAGATCGTTATAAAGGAATCAAAAATGCAATGAATTAAGATTATGATCATTTCAAAGTATACTAATGTTTTTCCAACTGTAGAGATTATGAACTAAGATTAATGATTTTAATTAGGAACTTTTAATTATTAATCAAACATGGAGAATTATATTTCTTTATTTTTTTCACTTTTCCTGATTAGTTTGTATTTTAGCGTAGTCTCTGCGATGTATCTGTAGTAATCACCAACTTTTCTTAAAAAAATTTCTTAGATATCTTCATCATATCTTCAGGGTATCTTCAGTGTATCTTCCTCAAAAAAATAAAAAGTCAAAAATATTAAAAATAGTAATAAATGCAATAAGAATAACAGGAGAAGCAACAATAACAGTAGTAATTTAACTAAAATAATTGAAAAATAGAGTCTGGGGATTTTCCCAAAAAATCCAAATTTTCTAAAATTGTAGTTTAAAGACTTAATGATGAAGATGATATTTATGATCAAGATGATGAATATGAAAAAAAATCAATGATTTTTAATATTTTGAAATTCCTCGAGAATTTCAACCAGGCTCTATTTTTCAATTATTTTAGTTAAATTACTACTGTTATTGTTGCTTCTCCTGTTATTCTTATTGCATTTATTACTATTTTTAATATTTTTGACTTTTTATTTTTTTGAGGAAGATACACTGAAGATACCCTGAAGATATGATGAAGATATCTAAGAAATTTTTTTAAGAAAAGTTGGTGATTACTACAGATACATCGCAGAGACTACGCTAAAATACAAACTAATCAGGAAAAGTGAAAAAAATAAAGAAATATAATTCTCCATGTTTGATTAATAATTAAAAGTTCCTAATTAAAATCATTAATCTTAGTTCATAATCTCTACAGTTGGAAAAACATTAGTATACTTTGAAATGATCATAATCTTAATTCATTGCATTTTTGATTCCTTTATAACGATCTCCTCATTTCGATTATACTCGCTTAATATATTTTATTATAATAATGATATAATATACCTTGATAAACTATAGTAGTCGAGTATAAGACACTCTGGTAGATTCTTTGCTGAGAGGTAAGAAAATTAAATACCCATAGAAGACTGTAAGTTGGCATATTTTATGAGAATTTTATATATTTTAGTAAATAAAAAAACTCCTAATGAAGTTTTGTTTCTCTAGGAGGTTCTCCAAATTAAGTTTGAACTTAATTTGGAGGACTTCCTAAAATAATTAAACATTATTAGGAGGAATTTAATGGAGATAGACTGATAAAAATGGAAATCAATCTGTGAAATTTGGAGCAAGCTTTTCAATGCTTCTCCTCATATCATTTCATGATTATTCTCCACTAAATCCTCCCTATTTAGTAGTAAGATTTTAATAAACTTAGAATGGATATCCATAATTTTAAATTTCATTAACATTTCTAGAAAGAGGAAGCAAGATGGAGTCTATGAATGATGCAATGAAGAGAATTTAATCTCAAGATTTAATAGGAAAATTTCGAAGTAAGGAGGACCTTTATAGGTACTTGGTTTAGCTAGGTAAACTCTTAACTAATACTAATAAATTAACCATAGTTGGATTGTTCTTACCAACCCAGGAAGGAACAAAAATCTCGTTCTTAAAAGCATTGCTAAGCGAAGAGAAGAAAGCATTTAAGACTAATGAAATAAAGATGATCGAGATACCTAACTACCTTGAAATATCAGTAACAAATTTCTATAATGATGCTATGAGTGATCCAGATGTTGCTCTCTACCTTCCATCAAAGTAGCAACTCTCTAATAAGTTGCCAGAGAGAAACTTCTTCTTTGGTGTCTTTGGAACTCTGAAACCTGAGTACTTAAATGAAGATATTTAAGAAGCTATCAAGAAACGCTACAGCATCTCTCCTGAAGAAAAAGAGAAGCAAGGAATAAAAATAAGCGAGACATGGCTATAGGAACTACAGAAGGATCAATTCATCTCAAGTAAACTTACCCTTCTAACTTTATAGAAAAACCTGGAACTACTATATACTTGATGAAAGAGCCCAGCAAGTTAAACAGAGATAGAAAGTCACAAGTAAAGCATGAATTGAGTAAGAGACTCTTCAAAGATTTCTAAAAGCCAGACGAGATGAACATAGATGCAGGAGCTGGCACTAAGAGAAGAAACATGGGCCCAAGCAAGCCTTAAGAGGAAGAAAAGAAAGAGAAGCCAAATCCCTTTACGGGCAAATTTAATATTTGAACTTATTCATTCGTTTAAATCTAAAACTTATTTATATACACAAAATCTCCCTTCTCTTGCGCATACTTTAGCTTTATCATCGCTGACTCTCTTAGCAGCACTCTTAATAAAATCGACTGTATCTATCTTCAGATCGTGCATCAAGTGATAGAGCAGAAGTTTCTTGTAGTGGCCTTTTAATAGGCCCCAATATAATTCAATTCCATTGAACTGAGGACTGTATGGAACATTAAATACAGGTGTTATGTTTAGCCTTTCATATTCCTTCCTTGTGTCTTTAGTTTTATGAACTGATAAGTTATCTACAAACAAAATAATCTCTTAGTCAGCGTACTTATCTCTGAGTTATTGCAAGAACTTAATATATTTTTCAGTCTTTATAGAACGAGGGCAAATAAAATAAATCTCGACGCCACTATCTTCGCTTATTCCACACAAGTATAGCATGAGTTTACTCCTTAACCTTTTAGTTATAAACTTTTATATTACTATACCTCTTGTACCAAGACCTTGATATAAAGGTATTGAATGTAAATAATGCCTCAACAGCGTGTATGAACTTAATATTATGGTCTTAAGCCTTCTGCATTTAATCGAATAAATAATTTAAAGTAGTTTTATAAAATGGAACATTAAAGTCAATCACTCTCTTAATGCGATTTACAGTCTTGTAAGAAATTCCATTCTTTTTATGTATGTTATCTATCGATTAAGCAGATATGTGAAGCTCAGGAAATTGGCGATGAAACATCACAGCCATCTTGGCCAAAGAGAAGTGAGCCCAGTATTTAAGAGTCTTATCATTTATAAGATAATCGATATGATGCTGCTAAAATTTTTGAAGTCTTATAGGCTTAGAATTAAGCTTCTATCTGTTTAAATTCAATGCTAATAGAGAGTGAGACCTGACAGTTGCTGGAGATTTATGGAGTAGCCTTGCTATAGACGTATAATTCAGAAAAGGCTTGAGTTATTCACTATATTCATCACATCCATATCGCAACTTAAACAATAAATCTATATACTCACTGTCATAAACAGAACTCAAACCTCGCATATAATCACTTAAATTGCTAATATTTAAACATTAAACCCCAATATAAACTCTATTAAAACCCTAATAAAGTATGCACTAATAGTCTACTTTTATCAATCAAAAACTAAATCAAACTACTGAAAGGGTTTTGGGGTTTTGATTAAAGGCACTCCTATTTTTATATACTTACCCAGCTTTAGGATACACAATTATGAGTACAATTATAGATCTACAGGCATTTCCAATCTCTCCAACGTTAAAGATGAAGAGGACGGCTCCATACAGGATAACTTAAGATAGTTTCTTGCATAACTTTTGTATAGAATATTTAAATGTGTGAAAACCTTCATGACCGTTACAAAGCTAAATAGAATATCTTGGTAGTTGCAACAGATAAATTATTTAAACGTTTTATTTACAGAAATTAATTTAATATAATTTCTGCTGTTTCAAATTGAGTTGGTGTGTAGTTTATCAAAAAATAAAGCTGGGACAAAAAATTAATCGTTAATTTAGATTATTCATTAACTTTGCTTGCTTCTTGATCATGAAAATTGAAATCGGAGAAATAAAAAGTAGAAATGTTTGATAATGCCACGAATCATAGAAGTAGAGTAACATTCCAACATTTAAAACATTTAAAGACTTAATTTTTACAATCAGACTCATATCAATCTGATTTATTTTGTGTTTAAAAGTATTTTTGATTTATAAAAATCACCTCAATTTTCTAACAAACAAAAGTTGGTAGAGTATTATTAATTAAGATTATTTATAAGTTTTATTCATATAAAAGTCATATTTATTTAAAGAAGTAAAATAGCTTATGTAATTTTTACAAATATTTTTCCAAAGAATGAATATTTGATTATTGATCACAATGATAAAAGCTTAAACTCTCTAACTTCAGGTATTTTCCAATATTGACAAGTTAGTTTTTTGCGAATACTCTCTTAACAATATAAAATCTTCTTAACATAGAAAATTTTATATAATTAACTTCTTTAGCAAATTGCTAAAATTATAACGATTTTTAATATCTCAGTTCCCCAATATTGGCTATGAGAGCCTAAGGGTATTATAAAGATCATTTATGACTTCTTTAGGTGATTTAACTGGATCATATGACCATTGCTCTATCGATATGAAATTAGAATTTGAACATACAATTGTTCAATAAGTGGAGTATTATAAAAATATTTGGAAAAGAGTAAGAAAATAAGAATATAAATGAAAATTTACATTAAGAAATTGAGAATCATGATATATGTTAAAGAAAACTAATGAGGTTATAAGTATTGTAAATTTAAATAATAAAAATACACCTAATAATATGGGCTATATTTTGCATGAGTAATAGCAAGTATGCTGAGATACTGCAGATAAACTAAAAACAAGAAATGGAAAATATATTCATACAAATGGAACAATGCTTTCAAATAATTGAAGGTAGAAAAGAATCTTTTGAAGAGCATTTTACATATAAATTTATATTGCTTATTATTTATAGTAAGAGGTTAAAAATAAATCCATCATCAACATCACTAACTAAAAGGACAAAGTGTGTGCCTGTGAATCTTCTTTATTTACTGAAGTCTATTTTCATTTACTTATGTTTAAGCACCTGCTATAAAAATATGAATAAAACATATTGCATCCTAACTGGTTACTTGAGAATTATTAAAATATCATATAAATCTTCAACAACTATTTTGTATTTAAAATCCCCAAATTATACTCAACAACTAGGAAATCAAAAATCTCAAGCAAAACAATCATTTCACCCGAACTTCTTGGATTTGCCTTTAATATTCATTTCTGAGATTATGTAATGTTTATCTAGCTCACTGTTTATTTAAAATTAAGTATATGTTTTAAGTTTAATCTTCTAAATGGATTGATTTCAATCATTAGAAGTAAATTAGGGCTGTTGATAAAACAATAGTAATTTTTATCAATATGCTATTAAAGTTATCTATTTACTACAGAGCCATCATATATAATTATTTAAAATTATAATGAATAATTAGTATGCTTCTCAGTATGTACAGTTTACACTTTGTTTATCTTAGTATATAGAGCGAGTAGTAAACCCTTTTGTCAGCATGAATGTAAAAAAAAGCACTATGATAAATTCTTTAATAACTGCATTTACCTGTTAAAGTAATTTTTAACTCTAAAGTTATGTTGATTTCTTCAATTTATAGTCATCGAGCACTGTAACTACATCTATTCTGTTTCAAATCAATATGCTTATATTAACATTTTAGTAATTATTGTGAGAATATAGTTCTTTGATCACCCTGACATCAAGCAATATTAAATCAATTGTACTTATAAAGATAGAAACACAAATGCAATAATTAATTAATTAAAATTCAATTTTGTTTTATAAATGTTCTCTGATACATTTAAAGATATGATAAAAGAATAAAGCTTATAATGATTTTGAAATCTTATCAATTTATTTTTTTATTATTTACCAATATAAAATATAAGACCCACTTAGATTTTTTAATAATATATATAATTTATAATTAATATTTGAAATGAGCCCTTTGTCTATAATGAAATTATAAATAGGCAATAGGAAACTATTGATATAGAAGCAATAGATTGGAAAACTTTAAATTGATTAATTAGAAATTTGGCAATTGAATTGGCGTCTATTTCTAGAGTAGATGATTTAAGTTGCTAAGAGAACAGCTTAAAGCATTAATCTGTCAATCAGGCAGAAAATAATAATTAGCTATTTGCACTCAAGGAGTCAAAGGTAGCGCTGGCAGGCAAAGTGAAAGGGTTGCGAATACAGGCATTTGCAGTACCCAGCCCAAAGCCAGCATAATACCCACCAGGCCGCCGATGCCGATCATGTGCGCGCTGATCTGCCACCACAGATGGATGATGGCGGCTGATAAAATGCAGAGACCTCCTCCGAGGATAAAGAGCTTGATGGCCGGCCATACATTGAGGTCGAAGATCATGTAGTAAAGCCCGAAATAGCACAGGGAGGTCATGATGAGCGGAAAGATGCGCTCACGCCTGTTCTCCAGCTTCATGGAGCTGATGTAATTGAGCTTATAGAGGATCAGCATATTGAGCACCGGCAGCAAAAAGGTAAAGGCAAACACCGTAACGGTGATCACGAGCTTCATCTTCAGGGGCGTAAACACGTAGTAAATGCTCCCGGTCATTCCAAAAAATACCAGCAGGCAGCCGTAGGTGGCGGTAAGCAAAGGGTGAAAAAAATAAGAGATGATCGTGGCAAAGTTCTTCATAAGGTTTAATCTTTTTTTAAGCGTCCGTTCTCCTGCTCATTGCTGGGTTTCTCATCAACACGGATGTTCATTTTTCCGAATTTATAGCTCAAAGTTAATCTAAATCTCCGGGTATCAGGCCTTGGGTTAAAATTATCGTATTGGTTGCCGAAATCATATACTGAGCGGCTGAAATGTCGAGCACTGTATTTCCGGAGGCCATGATGCTGTTCTCCACGTTCAGCACCGTCATGCCGTTTTTAAACTCGATCACTTTTTGGATGGCCGTAACAGAGATTTCGTTCGGGTTTACGCCGGAAGATCGCAGTGCAAGCGGAGGAAGGCTTATCGCGGAAGTACTGTCCATGCTCAGTGCCTGGCTGTACTGCACCGTGCAGCCCACCGAAAAAAACTTCAGCAGGCAGGTTCCGGTTTTGACATTCGAAAAATCGTAATGCCCCTGCTCATCACTGATCGTTCCCTTTACCTGCGCGCTGTCTGCGGCACTGAGCAAAGCGATGTTAACGAAGGGGAAAGCGGCTCCTGCACTGTCGGTCACAAACCCTGTTATGTTATTCTGTCCTCTCAGGGAAACGCTGGAAAGGCATGCCGTAAAGACAAAGAGAAGCTTCAGGGGAAGAGAAAAGTGCTTGTACACAAAATAAATGGAAATATGTAAAATTAAACTAATTTTTGGGTTCTGCCTGTCAGATCGATAGCTTATTTTAAAATCTATT
>ARYC01017456.1:0-10473 GCA_000711775.1 Oxytricha trifallax | reverse complement strand
GTAACCAAGAGTCAGTAAATTTGGCAAGAGTTTTCAAAGACTGTGAATGCAGATCACTTATTATCTAATGATGAAATTTCTAGATGCTCGCAATAAATGAAGGAAACTTGTTAAGATTACAAGCATTCAGTTTTCTAATCGACAATATCTGCAATAATTTTGAGTCATCAGCAGAATAACATCTAAGTCTAAATGGCAACTGCATCTGGAAAAACTTGGATTGAGAGGTTATTAGCTTGTTATTGGATTCAACATGGCAAGAAAGTACTTATCATTGTTTCAGATCAAATCCTTAAATTACAAACCTAGAAATTTATTCAAACTCTAGGCATTTAGCTGCAGATAGAGACTATTGAAAACTTTTGCAAAACTAAGAAGCTTTACGATTATCTAATCATTGATGAATTTGATAAAATTGAGTGGAAGCATCCCTTTCTGTACTATAATGGTAAAATGTATGGTCTCTCACTCATGAGTTTTGGGGTCTTGAATGTAAATTTGATAGTTGGTGACAATCTTGAAATGAGTGCTGATATGAAAAGATTAAGCACTTCTAGTTCTAGAACATCACAAACACTTTAGTCTAGCATGACCAAGCAAGAAATGCTGATTAAATTTACAAAACTAGTAAAAAATGGAGAAATCTCGGACGTAAATGAATATGTTAAGCTTCATTAGGAAACGAAAATGGCCTAGTTCAAATTTCAAAGATAGAATCAAGGCTGATATTGGTCTTCAAAATTCTATGAGCAGCTGGACTAATAGAGACGGAATCAATACCATAACTAGAATCTTTCCAAATTTCTTTACTAAGAAATTAACCAGAGTACAGTAATACTTAGCCACTTGAGCAATCTTAATTAGAAGAATGGGGTTAAGCAGAGACTTGAGATGCCTTTTATTAGGTCATAATTGCTAAGGAAGATGCCAAAAAATGCTGCTATGATTTAATGGGGCAGCAGACACTGGAAAATCAAAGATTATTCTAATGCTCCAATAGATCTTTGTATGTGATGTACTTTAAGAGGGCTAATCTCACTTTAAGCTCCAAGTTTTACCAATTAAGTTTTAGACACAAGCTGTACTAATGGATGAAATGAACGATCAGCACTTTTTAGATGTGACAGAACAGCGAAGATGAAAAGATTGCTTGAAGGATGGGGTTACTCCACTAAAGGAAAATACGGAGAGGTGTAACTAGAGTATGTTGATTCACCAGTGGTAATTGCAAAAATCTCAATACCATTAGAGTAGCTTAAAAAGATCAATCAGGAGGCGTTTTAGTCAAGCTTGCTATCTAATCTCCTTGAGCGAGGTGCAGAGACAAGACAATAAATCAATTCCTTTCTTTATGATACAATTAGCAAAGTACTTTATGACAAGTCTAGATGAAGAGATAACTATGCTTTAGATGTCGTAATAGGATAAGAGCATTTGCAGTGAAGTCAGTAAAATACAGGAGAACCCATATTAACTGAAGTGAAAAACTTGATTTTAAAACTAAGACTGTGAAAATTTTCCATCTTTCATATTTATTGCTTTTGTATTATACTAATTTAATCTAATTCATAATATTTGTCGCTTATGATTAAAGTATTAATAAATTTGATAGTGTCAAATCTGTCAAATCTTTATTGAATTAATTATACTAATTTTATTAAATAATTAATAATAAAATTAATCAAGTTTTTGACAAAAATTCGGTGTCAAAAGAGTCAAATCTTCAAATCTCCCTATAATACACTGGAGTTTTCTTAAGTTCCGGTTTCAAATGTGTAAAAAATTGTTTTTAAGATTTTTTTACTCTTTTAAGCCACAGATACCTTTCGATGATACTAATAACGGTAAATAGTTGATCAAATTTGATCTGTAATGCTTTGTAATCAGTGTCAGTTAAATATATTCGAAATATGATTTTTTATTTATTTCTGCAATTTTCCCATTTCAATTCTGTTTTGACAATATTCATATCACTCAAAGGTTTTTATTTAATTTGTATTTTTTAAATATATTTTTATCTTGTATATATAATTGAAATGAAACATTTTTTCTCAATTCACTTTATTTTAATATTCCCATTTTTATTAGTTAATCTATTTATTTTGATTTCATTTTATTAATTATTTATTTGAATCTTTATATCATTATTAATCATTTTTATTTTATGAGTTAATTTATGAATAATTTTGATTATGTTTATATTAATTTTGTTTTGTTTTTATTTATTTTCATTGTCATATTTTACGATATTTTAATTTATTGTTATTATTTTTTTACTTTTGAAAAATTTTATTTTTTTTATTGTATCTTCTCTTATTATCATTTTTCATTTTTACATTTATAAATTATCTAATATTTATTTTTTTCAATTTATTATAACCCATTTTGAATATTAATATTTTATTTATTAAATTTTCAGTAATTTCTTTCTATTTAGTCATTATAAATTTCATAAATATCTATAATTACTTTATTTAATATATGCCAAATGCAAATTTAACATTGTTTAGATTTTTTTGATTTTTTTGTTTTTTAATAAAAAGTATGATTTCTTAGTGAATAGGGTGGTTAGTAGATTTAATTTAAAAGCTAAATTACTATAATAGTTTTATTTTTCATTGATTACATAACAAAAAATGTAAATGGTAAGAAAGCTTGCAGAAATGCCAGGGTATGCAATTTGAATGTAGCTAACTCTAACTCTATAGTCAAAAGAACAAGGCCGACACAGCTATAGCAAAGCTTAGCAAGAACGATAAGAACATCAGAATATATCAAATTATCAATAAGGGCTACGCACTATTCATCATTGCTGGTTCATTCGGTAGAAAACTCCTTTTTTTCTCTTCTTGCAGATAGTTAAATCATATTTACAAACAACCAAAATATGGAAGATATAAAGTATTTAAATGAAATGCCTATAGTGGCCTTCTTGTTCGTTTTACCCTTGGGATTCGAGATATTCAGTAAACAGTCCAAGATTTAGACTAAGTTTTAAACGCAAATGATGAATGTTAGCATGATGGGATGAAGCTGCGCACTCTGTCTAACTTTTGACGATTTTCTATAATCTAAGGAATGAACTCCACTTAATTGAAGTGGAGTTGACTTACCGATTTCCGGTTAGTGCATTCAAACTTTCCTTGAAGTTGTAAACTTTTCCAGTTGAAATGCCAGGAATTCCTGAGGCACTCCAATGATGATTTAAGATATTTGATCTAAGACAGCTCACAGAAGTTCTCTACGACGATAGATAATAATAGGCTGAGTGCAAAATTGATCAAGAACAGATGCCTGATTTGTAAAAGCAAATGAACATGTCAGGCACTCACTCAAACCTTGGCAAGTCCTAGATAGATGAAGATAATGATGAGGATACTCAAAGAAAGGACAACATTCATTGAATATAAAAAATATAAAAAGAGAGATAAATAATCAAAATAATTTTGTAAAGAGCTCAAGTCAGAGGGAATTTTAGGATCGCTTGAAGCTTACTTAGACAAGAATACCTAGTCTAAATATCTATCAAATGCTATAATATATTATCAATGCATGTACCCTTCTTCGTTCTCTAAAATTGAATGTATTAATAATTAAGGCAAATTCTAATAATATAGTTTAAAACTTGGTTAGTATGTTTAATTTTCATTTCTCAAATTTTTCTTATACTTTTATATATAATTATATTGTTATTAATATTACAGTGGCTGGTTTTATTATAATAATAATAATGATAAAAATAATTATATTTAAGAATTCTTTTTTATTTATTAATTATTAATATCTATTGCGGTTTTAATTATGATATTTATGATTCAGTTAGTTCTAAATTAAATTGACTTATCGAAAAATATATTGTTATCTGGCAATATTCACAAATAATAATTATGGAGAGAAGATTGAGTTATTTAATTTGATTTTCAAAGAAGAAGTTGATTATTGCATTAATAATTTATTATTTAGTTATGATTGGATCTTTTTAAATGACAAATGAGAAAATGTCACAGCTTAAAAGAGTTATCAATATGGTGGAATTTCTTAAAGAATATCTTATATCATTATTATTTTGTTAATATACTGTAGAGTTATTTAAAAAGGTGTCTGCCTGAAGAGTAATTATCCGTATATCAAAATATATATTTATGCAGACATTCTATTTAAAAATTAATTAAAGATGAGCCTTATGTGCTTCTTCGTAGATGAAAACATATGATAGGAAGTGTAGATTTGAACTGAAATTCTATAATTGAATTTGTGATCTAAACCATATCAAACAGGTACACTGAATTAATAATATACTATTTTCAGTTAATAGTCTTGTATCAGAATTGATTCATAATTTCTATGTCTTATTTATCTCGAGTATGATTTATCTCGAGTATTGGTACAATAGTTTAGCTTAATTATTTTCTGTTTACTATAGATTAAAAAATTAGTTTTTGTTTTTGCTATAATTGTTTTTGTTTTCATTGGAAGTCCTTCTATTAATTAATTTATAAAGTTATTTTATTGAGTTATTTAAATAGCCAGTTTTTAAACTTCATGTTTTTTGCAATTATATATGCCGCTGCTGTTATGTATTAATCAATTTCTACTATATTATTAGAATAATAACTAATATCTATCTTTGATAATTAATTAATTCGATAAGACTTCATTTTTTATTAATAAATATAGCAATTTAAGAATCATGAAATATAAAAAGCTGTAAGGATTTAGAAATAATTTTAATTAGGCTATTGTGGTTTTAGAAATGATTTTCTCAGTATTTTTTTCTTTGTTGTGATTACTTGGTCTATTCATTGCTTTAATACTATAAAGAATCTATTTAACTTTTTTTAAAAATCATAATACACTGTCTAAATTTCAAAATATTAATTTTGCAATTAGTCTATTAAAATAATATAGGAATTTTTAGACAATTTAACTTTCAAGTTTTACTTATTAATATTATGATAAATTAAGCAATAATAGTTATCAGATTTTTATAATTATTATTTAATTCATCTATTTATTAATCTAAATTATTTAAATGTTTAAATATATTTAAATTTTATATATGTTAATCTACTCTTTATTTTATTTATTTATATTCTTATATTAAAATAAAATATATAATACATGGCTTGATTAATGTATTCTAAAGCTCCATTTCTCAAGCGTTTTAACATTCCAATTTTCTAAATATAATATACAAGACAAATTATTAATCATTTTCTTAAAATAAAAATTATATATTCAATTTTTAGTCGGTTGTTTCATTGTTTGTCTAACAAAGTATATTATATTTAGAAAATTGGAATGTTAAAACGCTTGAGAAATGGAGCTTTAGAATACATTAATCAAGCCATGTATTATATATTTTATTTTAATATAAGAATATAAATAAATAAAATAAAGAGTAGATTAACATATATAAAATTTAAATATATTTAAACATTTAAATAATTTAGATTAATAAATAGATGAATTAAATAATAATTATAAAAATCTGATAACTATTATTGCTTAATTTATCATAATATTAATAAGTAAAACTTGAAAGTTAAATTGTCTAAAAATTCCTATATTATTTTAATAGACTAATTGCAAAATTAATATTTTGAAATTTAGACAGTGTATTATGATTTTTAAAAAAAGTTAAATAGATTCTTTATAGTATTAAAGCAATGAATAGACCAAGTAATCACAACAAAGAAAAAAATACTGAGAAAATCATTTCTAAAACCACAATAGCCTAATTAAAATTATTTCTAAATCCTTACAGCTTTTTATATTTCATGATTCTTAAATTGCTATATTTATTAATAAAAAATGAAGTCTTATCGAATTAATTAATTATCAAAGATAGATATTAGTTATTATTCTAATAATATAGTAGAAATTGATTAATACATAACAGCAGCGGCATATATAATTGCAAAAAACATGAAGTTTAAAAACTGGCTATTTAAATAACTCAATAAAATAACTTTATAAATTAATTAATAGAAGGACTTCCAATGAAAACAAAAACAATTATAGCAAAAACAAAAACTAATTTTTTAATCTATAGTAAACAGAAAATAATTAAGCTAAACTATTGTACCAATACTCGAGATAAATCATACTCGAGATAAATAAGACATAGAAATTATGAATCAATTCTGATACAAGACTATTAACTGAAAATAGTATATTATTAATTCAGTGTACCTGTTTGATATGGTTTAGATCACAAATTCAATTATAGAATTTCAGTTCAAATCTACACTTCCTATCATATGTTTTCATCTACGAAGAAGCACATAAGGCTCATCTTTAATTAATTTTTAAATAGAATGTCTGCATAAATATATATTTTGATATACGGATAATTACTCTTCAGGCAGACACCTTTTTAAATAACTCTACAGTATATTAACAAAATAATAATGATATAAGATATTCTTTAAGAAATTCCACCATATTGATAACTCTTTTAAGCTGTGACATTTTCTCATTTGTCATTTAAAAAGATCCAATCATAACTAAATAATAAATTATTAATGCAATAATCAACTTCTTCTTTGAAAATCAAATTAAATAACTCAATCTTCTCTCCATAATTATTATTTGTGAATATTGCCAGATAACAATATATTTTTCGATAAGTCAATTTAATTTAGAACTAACTGAATCATAAATATCATAATTAAAACCGCAATAGATATTAATAATTAATAAATAAAAAAGAATTCTTAAATATAATTATTTTTATCATTATTATTATTATAATAAAACCAGCCACTGTAATATTAATAACAATATAATTATATATAAAAGTATAAGAAAAATTTGAGAAATGAAAATTAAACATACTAACCAAGTTTTAAACTATATTATTAGAATTTGCCTTAATTATTAATACATTCAATTTTAGAGAACGAAGAAGGGTACATGCATTGATAATATATTATAGCATTTGATAGATATTTAGACTAGGTATTCTTGTCTAAGTAAGCTTCAAGCGATCCTAAAATTCCCTCTGACTTGAGCTCTTTACAAAATTATTTTGATTATTTATCTCTCTTTTTATATTTTTTATATTCAATGAATGTTGTCCTTTCTTTGAGTATCCTCATCATTATCTTCATCTATCTAGGACTTGCCAAGGTTTGAGTGAGTGCCTGACATGTTCATTTGCTTTTACAAATCAGGCATCTGTTCTTGATCAATTTTGCACTCAGCCTATTATTATCTATCGTCGTAGAGAACTTCTGTGAGCTGTCTTAGATCAAATATCTTAAATCATCATTGGAGTGCCTCAGGAATTCCTGGCATTTCAACTGGAAAAGTTTACAACTTCAAGGAAAGTTTGAATGCACTAACCGGAAATCGGTAAGTCAACTCCACTTCAATTAAGTGGAGTTCATTCCTTAGATTATAGAAAATCGTCAAAAGTTAGACAGAGTGCGCAGCTTCATCCCATCATGCTAACATTCATCATTTGCGTTTAAAACTTAGTCTAAATCTTGGACTGTTTACTGAATATCTCGAATCCCAAGGGTAAAACGAACAAGAAGGCCACTATAGGCATTTCATTTAAATACTTTATATCTTCCATATTTTGGTTGTTTGTAAATATGATTTAACTATCTGCAAGAAGAGAAAAAAAGGAGTTTTCTACCGAATGAACCAGCAATGATGAATAGTGCGTAGCCCTTATTGATAATTTGATATATTCTGATGTTCTTATCGTTCTTGCTAAGCTTTGCTATAGCTGTGTCGGCCTTGTTCTTTTGACTATAGAGTTAGAGTTAGCTACATTCAAATTGCATACCCTGGCATTTCTGCAAGCTTTCTTACCATTTACATTTTTTGTTATGTAATCAATGAAAAATAAAACTATTATAGTAATTTAGCTTTTAAATTAAATCTACTAACCACCCTATTCACTAAGAAATCATACTTTTTATTAAAAAACAAAAAAATCAAAAAAATCTAAACAATGTTAAATTTGCATTTGGCATATATTAAATAAAGTAATTATAGATATTTATGAAATTTATAATGACTAAATAGAAAGAAATTACTGAAAATTTAATAAATAAAATATTAATATTCAAAATGGGTTATAATAAATTGAAAAAAATAAATATTAGATAATTTATAAATGTAAAAATGAAAAATGATAATAAGAGAAGATACAATAAAAAAAATAAAATTTTTCAAAAGTAAAAAAATAATAACAATAAATTAAAATATCGTAAAATATGACAATGAAAATAAATAAAAACAAAACAAAATTAATATAAACATAATCAAAATTATTCATAAATTAACTCATAAAATAAAAATGATTAATAATGATATAAAGATTCAAATAAATAATTAATAAAATGAAATCAAAATAAATAGATTAACTAATAAAAATGGGAATATTAAAATAAAGTGAATTGAGAAAAAATGTTTCATTTCAATTATATATACAAGATAAAAATATATTTAAAAAATACAAATTAAATAAAAACCTTTGAGTGATATGAATATTGTCAAAACAGAATTGAAATGGGAAAATTGCAGAAATAAATAAAAAATCATATTTCGAATATATTTAACTGACACTGATTACAAAGCATTACAGATCAAATTTGATCAACTATTTACCGTTATTAGTATCATCGAAAGGTATCTGTGGCTTAAAAGAGTAAAAAAATCTTAAAAACAATTTTTTACACATTTGAAACCGGAACTTAAGAAAACTCCAGTGTATTATAGGGAGATTTGAAGATTTGACTCTTTTGACACCGAATTTTTGTCAAAAACTTGATTAATTTTATTATTAATTATTTAATAAAATTAGTATAATTAATTCAATAAAGATTTGACAGATTTGACACTATCAAATTTATTAATACTTTAATCATAAGCGACAAATATTATGAATTAGATTAAATTAGTATAATACAAAAGCAATAAATATGAAAGATGGAAAATTTTCACAGTCTTAGTTTTAAAATCAAGTTTTTCACTTCAGTTAATATGGGTTCTCCTGTATTTTACTGACTTCACTGCAAATGCTCTTATCCTATTACGACATCTAAAGCATAGTTATCTCTTCATCTAGACTTGTCATAAAGTACTTTGCTAATTGTATCATAAAGAAAGGAATTGATTTATTGTCTTGTCTCTGCACCTCGCTCAAGGAGATTAGATAGCAAGCTTGACTAAAACGCCTCCTGATTGATCTTTTTAAGCTACTCTAATGGTATTGAGATTTTTGCAATTACCACTGGTGAATCAACATACTCTAGTTACACCTCTCCGTATTTTCCTTTAGTGGAGTAACCCCATCCTTCAAGCAATCTTTTCATCTTCGCTGTTCTGTCACATCTAAAAAGTGCTGATCGTTCATTTCATCCATTAGTACAGCTTGTGTCTAAAACTTAATTGGTAAAACTTGGAGCTTAAAGTGAGATTAGCCCTCTTAAAGTACATCACATACAAAGATCTATTGGAGCATTAGAATAATCTTTGATTTTCCAGTGTCTGCTGCCCCATTAAATCATAGCAGCATTTTTTGGCATCTTCCTTAGCAATTATGACCTAATAAAAGGCATCTCAAGTCTCTGCTTAACCCCATTCTTCTAATTAAGATTGCTCAAGTGGCTAAGTATTACTGTACTCTGGTTAATTTCTTAGTAAAGAAATTTGGAAAGATTCTAGTTATGGTATTGATTCCGTCTCTATTAGTCCAGCTGCTCATAGAATTTTGAAGACCAATATCAGCCTTGATTCTATCTTTGAAATTTGAACTAGGCCATTTTCGTTTCCTAATGAAGCTTAACATATTCATTTACGTCCGAGATTTCTCCATTTTTTACTAGTTTTGTAAATTTAATCAGCATTTCTTGCTTGGTCATGCTAGACTAAAGTGTTTGTGATGTTCTAGAACTAGAAGTGCTTAATCTTTTCATATCAGCACTCATTTCAAGATTGTCACCAACTATCAAATTTACATTCAAGACCCCAAAACTCATGAGTGAGAGACCATACATTTTACCATTATAGTACAGAAAGGGATGCTTCCACTCAATTTTATCAAATTCATCAATGATTAGATAATCGTAAAGCTTCTTAGTTTTGCAAAAGTTTTCAATAGTCTCTATCTGCAGCTAAATGCCTAGAGTTTGAATAAATTTCTAGGTTTGTAATTTAAGGATTTGATCTGAAACAATGATAAGTACTTTCTTGCCATGTTGAATCCAATAACAAGCTAATAACCTCTCAATCCAAGTTTTTCCAGATGCAGTTGCCATTTAGACTTAGATGTTATTCTGCTGATGACTCAAAATTATTGCAGATATTGTCGATTAGAAAACTGAATGCTTGTAATCTTAACAAGTTTCCTTCATTTATTGCGAGCATCTAGAAATTTCATCATTAGATAATAAGTGATCTGCATTCACAGTCTTTGAAAACTCTTGCCAAATTTACTGACTCTTGGTTACA